>BPTQ01000006.1:184124911-184246408 GCA_019973895.1 Chrysanthemum seticuspe
TTGTTATATATATATATATATATATATATATATATATATATATATATATTTACGACGGTTTTCGTAAATTCAACTCGATAATTATTTATTCACTCAATTCTTGTGAGAAATGCATTTTTATAATTTTTATGACTTCGATATATTTTATTTTGTTCCGTTAAAATTAATTTTTAGTTAACGCTACACTAAATACCTAATTATATTTACTTAATATACCTAATAATTACACTTAAATGCAATTAATTCACAAAACACATTAAACTCTTTCCAAACCACCCTTGGTCGACCTCCATATACTAGTCATCACTTTTGTTAAATATCTTGCAAATAAAAGGGACAAATACACATGTATTGATTAAATAATAGTATGACACAAATATTATTCTACTTATCAAAAACACATAGAACACATAATTAAAAGGTGAAAACTTGCAAGAACTCTCCCACTTCATCTCTTATAATTCGGCCAAGCATGAAACACCAAAAGGAATCCATAATTTTTCAAGATTCATGTGTTTAACAAGTTCTATTAGTGATCTAGTTAAGGTTTCGAAATAAAAACCTCAAGATTATTAAGTTTTCTAGCTCAAAAACTCTTCAATCACTCAAGTAAGCTTTTCATAATTTTTATTAATCTTTCATAATCATTCTTGAGTTATTTTTATCATCCTAGTACAAATCATGCAAGTATTATGTGATTCATACCACTTTTAAGTGTTTTTATTACATATTATAAGTTATAATCATCCTATAATTAATCCCTTGAAACATATCATTGTTGATGATGTTTAGGAACCCATGACACCCTAAGAAGGTGTATGGTAGGTTTAGAATAGATTTGGTGTTGATTTGAAGTGGTTAGAATAAGTATTATACTAGAGATATCACTTTCGACAACTTTAAAATGAGGTCTGATCATTTTTGTAAAATCTGGAAATTTCGACAGGTTATAAATTATTTTGGGCTACATATTCAGAAAATATACTTTAAAACGAAACCGTGGTCGCTTGAACGGGTTAAAACGGATTTATAACGAAGAAGTTATGCTATTTTCAAGTTTAACGACGAAAACTATATTTTCCGAAAAACTGCATGCTGTCCAGAATTTTTAAGGGTCAAAAATGAATTTTAAGCGTTATCTAAATGAGTCGATTTATCAAAAATATATTAGTATACATTAACACGAAGCTAAGGATATATAACCGTTCGTCAAACGGAGTGGTAACGAATAAAATGCGGTCACTCAAACTTTGTCGAAAACTAGCCTTAAACAATATTTTTAGTCCAAGTACCCTACTTCACCTATATTTTTCTCTATGATCGAGACCTCTATTATGAAAATTTAAAAGCTAAGACTTTGAGATAATGTTACAAGCTTTTCAAAACCGTTGAGTTTGTTTCCTAACACTCGATATTCACTATTTTATGACTAGCTTTTCGAGGCCATTTAGTCACTTTCATGAATTGTCAAATTATATTATTTTACGACGAAAACCTATAATTTCTTAATAAATCACTAAATGATAATCGTAGGATATCATTTCAACATTAGTACTCGTAAAGTAATTTATAACTTGACAATACGTTATAAACTTATATTTCGAAGATAAACACTATTTTCAAAAATGCACAAGTGGTATGGATATCATATGAGTTGCATGCATAACATTATATCATGACTTATATTAGAATCACATCATCATTAATAGGTCGCGGTTAGAGATTGCGCCTCATTTCAGTGTATCCACTTTTGCCATCATATCATTGTATCAAGTGAGTTTTCATAGCCCCGTTTTACAAATTTATACATTATTTCAAACCTACGGGGGAGAATACATTGCACATCATTTTTATTACGATAACAAGTATATCAAATTCATTACATTGCTTAAGTTACCTCATTGCCAATTGAATGTCCCTATATTCATAATCATGAACCGTTAATTCCAGAAGAAGCGAGGGTGAGTGAATAGATCTATTGAGGGTGACTCCTCCATCCGGGTTGGTGGTCCCAACTGGTCAAACGGATGCATTTCATTTAATATAATTATTTGAGTTGTTTGGCAAAACACTCTGTTGGGGCGATGATAAGGTTTTAAAATGTACCTTTTTGAGGGGTCGTTTAAGCCCTTATTTGATCACTTTTGTATCCGTTATTACTTAATATCGTTCCTTTTCACTTTTTAGGTCTCTTGAAGGCAAATTACTGTAATGGCACTTATTTGGATGAAAAGGCGCGGATATACGAAGAAAATGGCCAAAGTCAAGAATCGAGACACTCAAGCTGCTGAAATACAAGGTGACGGCGTCACTGCTTAACTGCGACGCCGTCGGACAACTTTTGTGACGGCACCTAACCGATCAACACCCCTATCTAAACACATGCTTTTTTACCAACCAAATGGGCCCTTACTCAAATAACCCAAATTCAAAAAACCCAAAAACCCTTTACTGCTCTGTTAAAAAATCAATTTCTCTCTCACATAATGAAAAAAGCCTTTATTTTTCTTCTTCACAAAATGACCAAAAAGCCTTTATATCGGTAAGATGGCTGTCTTTGTTTTTACCTTTTTTAATCCTAGCCAAAATAAGCTGTTTATTAAACCATTTTTCTGGCTTATATATTTGGGAAGTCTTTGATTAACCTTAATTTTTTTAACAACCACCAAATGGTAAGGCACCTAAGAGGTTTAGGGTTCGCTAGGTATACATTTGGGGCGGTTAGGTCGCATACATCTAAGTCAAAGATTCGCATTTCAAGGGGGATGTTTGTTTAACTTTATAAGCTTGGGCTTATGAGCTTATACAAGGGGGGTTTTGGGGCTTTGTTTGATCTTATTTATGGGCTTACAAGCTTATTAGATTTCGGATTCTATTTCAAAAGCCTCATTTTAGGTGTATTACTTTCGGCTTATATAGCCGCCTAATGACTTATTTGGTTTTGGGCTTATGTTTCATAAGCTCACTTTTTGTGGCTTATTTTGACACTTTTCGACTAATATAACCTTGTTATGTCATACTTCTGCTAGTTTCTTCAAGAAAGGTAGAGAATTGCTATTTAGATTTCGGTTCTTGATTGACCAAGCTGTTACCCATTGAACCCGAGAAGGAACAAGATCAAATTCGTCTTTTAACCTTCTTCCCAAGTCTGGCATGTGCCCTCCACCATATAGTATGGCAATTTTGTTATGGCCCTTGTTGATTGCTCTTTCGAGTGCTTCTGTTGCAGCCCTGTTCCGCTCACCTATAATGACTTATTTCTCTTCAACATCTGTCGTTGTTACCTGTGTGAAGCTGAACATTAAGGTAACAACTCGGTTAAGAATTAATATTTCCATAGAGTCACTTTATTTTGCTTAGCCAATGAAATAAATTTCTTTTGTTTTAAAACACATTTAATGATTTTAATTTGAAAATAAATACTTTATATTGTTTTGGACTAACTAAGGCAGTCTAGCAAACACTTACCGAGTAAATTAAAGACAAGATGTACAAGCAATTAGAAAGCATACCAAACATATTATTGTCGACACATTTCTCAAGGAGCCAACCACGAGATTTATCTGTCCAACAACCTTCAGTCAAATCGTTGGATTTTTCATACATATACCTTGCCAATTCATGATTTCCAAATAAGGCAGCAGTATATATTGGCATCATTTCTGGCTTACTATATTGTGAACCACCACCAGGGATTGACAACAACTTGTCATTCTTATCCATCATAATTTTAACCGTCTCAATGTTTCCAGCTACAGCTGCTAAATAGAGGGCGGTGTTATAGTTTGCATTTTCCAGTTCCAAATCTTCCTTTGTCATCAATTTCATCAGATTTGCCACAAACTTTTCCACCTTTCTGGGAACCTTTACAGATGTCGCAACGTGAAGTGCGGTTTCCCCATTTTCAGTAATACTACATCGTGACCACGGGACGTAATC
This sequence comes from Chrysanthemum seticuspe, assembly GCA_019973895.1. Taxonomy (NCBI): domain Eukaryota; kingdom Viridiplantae; phylum Streptophyta; class Magnoliopsida; order Asterales; family Asteraceae; genus Chrysanthemum; species Chrysanthemum seticuspe. The sequence goes on from BPTQ01000006.1 coordinate 184,128,851, forward strand.
AGGTGGTGCGTGACAAATGGCCATTCACGCATGAGAATGGCACGCGTTACCCTCGGTCTTATAGTTTTACGACATTGTTTTGAGTCCATGAAGTGCACGATACATAACATAAATGCCATATGCATCGCAACTCAGACGGCCTAGATTTGATCCAGACGACGTCAGAGACTGAAGGCGACGGCGTCACAACCATAAGGTGACGCCGTCACAAGCTGATCAAGTCACAACATGCGCGCGAAGTAGTTGATATTGTTTTGGCCATAACTTTTGCATACGAACTCGGATTTAGGTGATTCAAAAACCCAAGCGACCGGAACGATAAAGTCTACAGTTTGGTGAAAAAATGGTTGTGACGCCGTCACTCTATAAGTGTGACGCCGTCACTCTTTGCCGATAAAAAATCTGCCTATAAATATAACATTATAACTTCACTTTTTGTAAGCCCTAAACCCTAAGTCCGATTCCAGAGTTTAGGTAGGTGTTTTTCCAGCAACTTAAAGGGTTTCAAACACTCTATATGTAATGGTTTGTTTGTTAATCCAATCCTATGGTATGTCTTCAATTCTCATGATTGTTGCTTGCTCTTCATTAATTATGCTTGGCTAATTCACCTAGTGTTTGCTTATGATTGTATGAAACTTGTATGTAATTAATTAGATCTTATTGATTTCTTAGTGATGCTTGTGTCTATCTTCATCATTAAGGGTGTGACAATTTCAATGAGTCTAATTGGTTTAGTTTATAATTCTTGCATCCTACTGTCTCTTGTTTGATTGGTTGTCTCTTATCTTAATTGTCTTGGCTTTGGAGTGCGACTAGGCTATCGTTGTGTTTAATACTTGACAAATCTTTGATAGTTTATGAATGACTTAGTGGATTTCGTTTACTAAACCCAAAGATAACCTCAAAGTTAGTTTTTGAATGACTTAGTGGATTTCGTTTACTACACTTAAAGGTGACTTCAAAGAGTTAGAGAATGCACACCTTACGACCTTAGAAAACACAACGCGTTAAGAATAAGGACGTGACAATTCAACCATCAATAGGACGTTACAATTCAGTAGGTAGAATTGGATAGCTAGCAAGGAGTAATTCATCATAAGTAGATACGCTTCACGTTCCTGGTAGACCCATAATTTAGTTAGTATCTTTTGGGATAGTTGACTAGCAACTAATTCCACCCTCCCCTCCAAAACTGAGATTCATAAAATATAAAAATACAAAAATAATCATCCCTCACCTTTAGACTTAAATCGATATACACTTCAGCCTAACGACACTATTCCCCTAGAGAACGATATCAATACCCGTGGCTTACCCTAATACTACACTACAGCGATTAGGTTCACTGCCTAGGGTGTTATAAAACTTGCTCGATGAAAAGGAAGTTCCTTTGACCCCGAACGACGCGTGTAGCGTTATCAGGCGCACATCAGGATTAGTCTAGCTTCGGTGTCATGTGCTTATAGCAATTGTAACATTTTTATGTGGCATATTTGTCATACATGGCCTATACTTGTGGTAGTCGTAAAAACATTTACATAAACTCTATGAACTAACTCAACCTTTGTGTTGACACTTTTAGCAATGTATTTTCAGGTATCTAAGGCATACACTTCATGGCATGCATAAGGACTTATCATAGAGTCGCGGTGATGACGCGTCTCACGTGGGTTTTATGCACTTTAAAACATCGTTTGGATTGAAACAAACTTATTTCCGCAAATGTTGACTACTTATGGGACCTGATGAGTATCTAAATACTCATCATTTTTGTACAATCTAAACTGCAAAATCATCTGAAAACACTCAAAAATGCATCAAATTGATGAAAATATCACAAATCAGTGTTTTATGTGTTTTAAATGCAAAAAGATCAAAATCAGATGAAAAATGTAGCAAGTTTGCAAAATTGGCAGTTTTAGTCCCCGAAGTTTTAAAAGTTGTCAAATCTAGTCCCTGGAATATCAAAATGTGGAATTTTATCATTCAAGGTCCCTAAAATATTCTAAGTTGTTAAAAATGGTCCTTGAATGATTCTTTGGTCAAATGGCAAGAAAGGTCCCTAAAGTTTGAAAATTTGCAAAATTAGTCCTTGGATTTTTTTTAAAATGGATTTTATGCAAAAAGGGTCCTTGTACTATCAAAGTTTGTCAAGTTTGGTCCTTGTGATAAGTTTGGAAAAGTGGCATTTTCAGTCCTTGAGGTTTGGATAATTTGCATATTTGGTCCTTGTATACTATTAAATCAAACCGGCCCTTTTGTTATATCAATCCAAATCCAATCCATAATCCCTTGGCCCAATCCAAGCCCAACCCCGTTAGTATTATTGCCCCGGTCAAAGAAAGTCAAATCCACTCCCAAACGCGCCTAAAAACCACTACCACTGTAGACCTCCCTCTCCACCTCTGATATCCCAAAACCAGTCATGGTTTTCCCACTTTTTCTCTACCCCGCACCTTACCTTGTCCCCTCCACCTCCACTAACACCCAAACTCTCTTAATTGACTCAAACCCACCCCAATTAATGATCAAAACCTGCTTTGAAGAAATTGGCGCCAAAAACACAAGTGGACGGTTTTGATGCATTTCAATGATCCAATGGCTCAGATATGGTGGGAAAGATTCAGAGGTCAAGATTGAGTGATAAAAGTCTATAAAGTGGAGCTGAGATGCATTGTATCAAATCATCTAGTGTAAAATTTAAGTTTTTATGTCGTTTTAGTCATTTTAAAATTTCCAGTGTATTTTTAATCTTTCCAGTACTTTGTTTAAGTTATAAAAGTGTATTTGAATCTTTTCTAATCCTTAATTTCATTATCAAGTTCTATTTAAAGTTTATGCAAATTTCATGCTAAAAATCTCATATGATCAAATGTTGTTTTTATTTGTTGCTTTGGACTGAAATAGGTCATGTAAGCTCCTATATAGCTTCTAAAAGCTATTAGATACACTAAAAGTCAGTTTAGAATCAAAACAAAAAAATCACAAAAATACCAAATAATTAGTGAAAAATTCAAAAATCAGTTGGAAATGGCATTCACAGCTGGCGCAGGGTAGATTATGGATGGCCTTGGGTTAGTGGCTTAGTGGTAAGCCTTTAGGATTGTTATTGGTTCCTAGTTCTTTGTTTTCACTTGGATAAGCATTTGTAAGCACTTTTGATCATCTTGGCATTTTACTGTTGTAATTGTTCATAAGCTTAAATTTCTGTTTATTTGTGTTAATTAGTTATAGTTAAGTGTAGTTGATCATTAAAATCAGTTGGTTGTACTTTTTAATTTGAAGTTTATAAAAATTTCCTTTTAACAGTTAAAATTGCATCATGGTCATTTCTGAGTTTTATGTTGTAATGGTTGTTGTTTAATGCTTAATTAGTCTTAATAAGTGATTATATAAGGTCTGAAATCAAGCTAATGGTTTTAATCTTTGTTTAGCTTTGAAAATCTCCCAAACAGTCTCATAAAGGGGTGTTTGCATTAGCTTGTTTATCTGTGATTTAGAGTGTTTGTGTTATAGCTTTTGGTTGTTCTGTGTTTAACTTAGTCCTAATATCTCATATCAACCAAGAAAACCAGTGTTCATAAGCTCAAAAGTCAAAATACCTTTGGATCAAATATTGTGTGTTCACTGTTGGAATTTTAGGTTCCATGATCATGATTTTGTGTTAGAAAGTTGTTAGTGTTGCTCAATTTAGTCTTAACAGACCTTAATACAACATATTCAGTGCTTAAAATTAGATCAAAAGTTTATCTTGGTCAAACCTTTAGTTCTTCTTAAAAAGTCAAAATTTTCATTTGGGTCGTTTTTGAATAAAATAGATCTTTTTACTGTGTGTTTATTAGTGAGATTCAGCTTATAAGCTTTTGGATTATCAAAGTTTAGTTGCTAAACAAAATTAGAAAAATGTTAGTTCACTTCTGTCTAGCTTATTAAGTGCTTATTTTCAAGCTTCTTTTGGGTACCTGTCTGAAAAGAGTGCCCTGTGCACCAGTTACATAAGCTCAATCAAAAGCTTGCACAGAGCTTAATTGTTGTTAAAATCTTGTGATCCTTGGTTCTTTGGAAAGCCAACCTGGTCATCTTTGAGTCCCAAGCTTAAGTTTTCACTTTTTAGCTTGTTGGCTAGGGCTGCAAGTAGCTCTAAGTTTGTCCCATTTCTGTGTTGTCAATAAGTGCTTATTACCTTTTTAGTAGCTTATCAGTGTTTTTAGTTGATCTTTTTAGCTTCACTTCTGTTCATATAGCTTGTTTGCATCTATTTTGAGCTTCTGTTTCAGCTAGCAAACTTGTTTGAGCTTATTTCCACAAAATAAGCTCATAAGCATAACTGTTGAGATCATAAGCTTCTCAAACAGCTTATTTGTGTTTTGTAAATTTTTTGTCTTTGTTAAAGTTTCATTATATCAGTATTAAAGTAGTTTTCAAAAATAAAATCCAGAAAAATATCAATTTAAAATCAGTGATAGCATTTATTTAATAGGTTTTAGCTTTTTGAATTTTCTTTTTAGCTTATTAATAAGCAAATCTTGTTTTTCTATTTTTCTTAGTTTTCTGTCATAGTATAGTATTTTTAGAAAAAGTTTCATAATTTTCCTAATCTTTTTAGTATTTATTATAATTTTAAATAGTTGAAAATAGTAATTAATTAGTAATAAATAATTAAAAAGCATAAAAAATATCTTTTCAGTTTTAAAATTAGTTTTATCATATTTTAGATTTTTCTAAGTTAAAATTTCATTTTTCCAGTTTTATGTTATATTTTCTAGTATTTAAGTGTATTTTAAATAATAAATAATTAGTAATAATTAGATAAAAAGTGTGAAAAATATATTTTTAATTTTAAAATTAGTTTTATAATATTTTAGATTTTTCTCAATCATAATTTTATTTTTCTAGCCTTATTTTGTATTTTCTTCTATTTTAGAGTATTTATTAAATAGTTAAAATAGTTTCTAATTAATAATAATTAAATAATTAGTTGTAAAAATAATTTTCTTTTTCTAATAATTTTCTTTTATTTTTAGGATTCCAAAAATGTTATTTTCATATTTTTAGGTCTTTTATTTCTTAGATTTCACTTTTTATTTTGTACGTGTACGTAGTTTTTAAACTTACGTTTACGTTTCTTTTATCTGATTGTTGTGCTTTCCAATTCTGTATTCCATTCCATTCCAATCAATCAGTAGTGTAATTTCTCAATCAAAAACCTTTACTGATCACTATCCTTAGTGATCATTTTATCCTCTGAGTTTGTTTTGACACACCATTGAGTCTCCGTGGGACTAAACGACCCGGGAATTCATTCTATTCTCTGATCTTCATTGTATTTGTGTCTTAAGCAGTTTTAAGTCTATTACGGTTAGCCATTCACAAGTGGCTAGCTTGTGTGATTAGACTTGACTAGTTCAGCACAGATCAAATTTTGGCGCCGCTGCCGGGGAGGCTTTAGCGTGTGTTTAGCCATTTTCAGATCCATTCTTGCATAACCCACCATTTGTAAATGTTTTTTGTAAAGTTATAAAAAATATCAAAAAGTTCATTAACACTTTTCCTAAAGTGTTAAAAACACAAAAAAAAATATATAAAACAACAAAACAATCGTAGCGTTTTCTATCTTGTATTGTCTTTAAGGTGATTCTTAAAACAGTACGATTTGGTTAAACGAGACGATACCAAAAATATTGTCCAAAAGTTTTTAAACCCATCAGCACAAATCATTACCTACGTCTTTTCAATGGTACTTAATAAATACATAAAAATCAACCACCGCAAATCAAGGCAGTGCACTACCTAACTGGGGGTGCGACCATAATAAGTTCCCGAACATCAGATTTAAAACTTGCCTTTGTGTCACTTGTGATTTGGTGTACCTTTTTCAAAGAAGCCATTTCATTTGTGATTATTTGTTAAGTTCACTTGTCGTTTTGCCTCATTTGTTTTGAAAATTGATTTTTATACTTAGTGCATGCGCACTCGTTCTTCCAGTTCTACAAGTCCACTTTCTGAACTTGGAAAGATTCCTCGTAGACGTAGAGGACGTTCAGCTCCTTCAGCCGTGACTGAGGAACGTCTACCACCACCACCTCCTGTCGAAATGGCAGAAGACAAACCTATGAATGAGCTTCTCCAAGCACCCATCGAGGGTTACGGAGATGCTATTGTTGTCCCAGCCATCGTGGCTGACACTTTCGAGCTCAAAACCGGGTTGCTTAATCTAGTAACCCAAAGCCAATTCTATGGTTTTGAGCGGGATGATCCTCATGCACACATTCGATGGTTTAACAAGATTGCATCTACCATCAAGTACAAGAATGTCCCACATGAAGCTATCAAGCTTCTTCTGTTCCCATTTTCTCTAGAGGGACAAGCCCGGAATTGGCTTGAGAAACAACCCCCTCGTTCTATTGAGACATGGGAAGATCTTGTCACCAAGTTCGTTAACGAGTTCTATCCTCCATCCCGAACCACAAGTCTTAAGAATGAGATAATGAAATTTTCTCAGAGATTTGATGAATCATTCGGGGAGGCATGGGATCGTTACAAAGAGTTGCTTCGCAAGTGTCCGCATCATGGTTTTACCGAGTTAATGCAAATGGATACTTTCTATAATGGTCTCAATCAGACTAATCAAGACTCTTTGAATGCCTCTGCGGGAGGTAATTTCCTGAGCAAGACTACCAAAGAAGCCTTGCAAATCATTGAGAACAAATCTCAGGTCCGCCCTTTCCGAGCAAAGACATATCAGTCTCATGCTGGACCTTCTTCTTCTTCATCTCCAGTGAGTACATCTAGCACCGATGCTAAGATTGACAAACTCACAGACATTGTTCAGGCTTTGGTTCTTGCTAACCAGAAGAAAGTGACCTTCACTCAGACACCAACACATGGTGAAGTGAAGAAAGTCGAGAGTTGTGTTACTTGTGGTGGCCCTCATGCATACTACAATTGTACTACCACCGATGGTAGTCCATTTGAAGCCAATGCTCTAGCCGGTAGTTCACAGCAAGGAGGTACTCAATACCGTCCTCAAAATGAACCACACTACCGTGCTAACACTAATCAGGCACCACCCGGTTTTAACCAGAATCATAACATGCAAAACCGGAATCAGAACCAACCCAGAATGAACCAAGGTTATCAAAACCAAGGTAATTTCTATCCTGGACCCAATCAAGGTTTCCAACATCAAGGAAACCTTAATCAAAACAATTTCAATCGAGGGAATCAATTTCATGGGAATATGAATCCTAATCAAGGGAATTTTGGCTATAATCAAAACATACGGCCTCAAATTATCCTTCCAGCTCCTCCCGTCATTGTTCCTCCAGGACCATCATCTGATGAGTTACTGAAGCAATTCATGAAATCCCAAGATGAAATGAACAGGTTGTTGGTCAGTTAGATTGCTGATCTTAAGAAGTCTTTAAATGATCAACCCTCGGGCTCAGGAAAACTTCCGAGCAACACGATCGCTAACCCGAGGGGCGATGCAAAGGCGATCACAACCAGAAGTGGTGTTTCATATGATGGACCTGCTATTCCTACTACCTCTTCTTCTTCTTCTCTCCCAAAGGTAGTGGAAAGTGAATCTCCGACACACAATGGACCTACGACTCCAATGCCCCCTCCTCCTGTGGCAATGAGTCAAGTTACCAAGGAAACAACGGACAAGGTGCATTATTCAAGCCCACGAAGTACCGCACACGTCCCACCTTCGGTAGTCCAACCTCAAGTTGTCCAGAAACCCAAGTCAAATCAAGGAGTTGTTTTTGAACCTCCTGTAGCTCCTGTTGAGAATTAGAAATCCAAATCTTTTATTCCTTACCCATCACGTTTGAATGAGCAAAAGCTCCGCGAGACAGCTAGTCATCAAATGGACAAATTTTTCCAAATTTTCCAAGAGTTACATTTTGACATAAGCTTTGCGGATGCTATCATGTTGATGCCCAAGTTTGCATCGACTCTCAAAAACATGTTAAGCAATAAGGAAAAGTTGTTTGAAATGGCAAAAACTCCTCTTAACGAGAACTGATCAGCAGTTATTCTGAAGAAACTTCCTGAGAAGCTTGGAGATCCTGGGAAATTTCTCTTACCTTGTGTATTTCCAGGAATGGTTGAATGCTTTTCCCTAGTAGATCTTGGTGCAAGCATAAACCTTATGCCTTATTCAGTGTGGAAGAAACTTTCTCTTCCGGAACTCACTCCTACATGCATGACTCTTGAGCTTGCAGATCGTTCCATATCCCGTCCTCTTGGCATTGCCGAGGATGTATTTGTGAAAGTAGGAAAGTTCCATTTCCCAGCTGACTTCGTGGTTGTTGATTTTGATGCCGATCATCGGGTTCCTCTCATTGTTGGTCGAGGATTCCTGAGAACGGGCCGTGCTCTCATTGATGTATTTGAGCAAGAGATCACATTGCGTATTGGTAATGAAGCTGTCACCTTTAACCTTGATCAAACTTCGAGGTACTCCGCAAACTATGATTCTGAATGGGTTAACCGAATAGATATCATCGATGTTGCTTCTGAAGAGTATTCTCAAGAAGTTCTTGGTTATTCTCATAATTCTGTGAGTGGGGATCCCACCACATCTTCTCAACCTATCATAGCCAATTCTACTCCTTCTCTCACTCCGTTTGAGGGAAGCGACTTTATCTTAGATGAGATTGAAGCATACTTGGCTAGTGATTCTGTTCCATGGGAAATTGATCACGCTCCAATTGATATTGAGGGGGACATACTTCTTATTGAGAAGTTGCTTAATGGTGATCCATCATCAACCCCTCACTCTAGTGATTCAATCCCAGATGAGATTAATCAAAATGAGATTAATCTGGAGGGAGATATTCTTCTTGAGAAATTGTTAAATCTGGACACTTCTCCTCCTCTCCCTCCCATCAAACTTCATAACAAGGAAGTCAAGTCAGTTGAGAAAACTGAAGAATTTCCTGAGGTTGAGCTTAAGGATTTACCTCCTCATCTCGAGTATGCATTTCTTGAGGGTGATGATAAATTACCCGTCATTATTGCTCGAGATTTGAGTAAAGATGAAAAAGCTGCTCTCATAAAAATCTTGAAGTCACACAAGCAAGCAATTGCTTGGAAACTCTCCGACATTAAGGGTATCAACCCTGAGTTCTGTACTCATAAAATCTTGATGGAGGATGACTTTAAACCAGCAGTTCAACATCAGAGACGAGTGAATCCAAAAATCCATGATGTTATCAAACAGGAGGTTATCAAACTTCTTGATGCAGGATTGATTTACCCTATCTCAGATAGTCCTTGGGTTAGCCCAATTCATTGTGTTCCGAAAAAGGGTGGCATTACTGTTGTCACAAATGAAGATAACGAGTTAATTCCAACTCGATTGGTTACGGGATGGCGTGTGTGCATTGACTATCGTAAGTTGAATGACGCCACCCGTAAAGACCATTTTCCTCTACCCTTCATGGACCAGATGCTTGAGAGATTAGCAGGGAATGAATACTATTGTTTCCTTGATGGTTTCTCGGGTTACTTTCAGATTCCCATTGATCCACAGGATCAAGAGAAAACCACATTCACCTGCCCATACGGAACTTTTGCCTACAAACGTATGCCTTTTGGCTTATGTAATGCTCCTGGCACGTTCCAACGATGTATGATGGCCATTTTCCACGACATGATCGGGGAAACAATGGAGGTGTTTATGGATGACTTCTCGGTCATTGGGGATTCGTTTCAAACGTGTCTCTCCCATTTAGATAAAATGCTCAAAAGGTGTGAAGACACCAATCTGTGTCTAAATTGGGAGAAGAGTCACTTTATGGTCAGAGAAGGCATAGTCCTTGGCCATAAAATTTCAAAGAATGGGATTGAGGTAGATAGAGCAAAAGTCGATGTTATTGCTAAATTACCTCATCCTACTACCGTCAAAGGTATTAGGAGTTTTTTAGGTCATGCCGGTTTCTATCGTAGATTCATACAAGATTTTTCCAAAATCGCCCGGCCAATGACCCATCTTCTAGAAAAGGATGCTCCTTTTATCTTCTCACCCGAGTGCATCATAGCTTTTGAAACATTGAAGAAAAAGCTTACTGAGGCACCCATTCTCGTTGCTCCCGACTGGGACTTGCCTTTTGAGCTCATGTGCGATGCAAGTGATTTTGCTATCGGTGCAGTCTTAGGGCAACGAAGAAACAAGCATTTTCAGCCTATCCACTACGCAAGCAAAACTATGACTGAAGCTCAAACTCATTACACCACCACAGAAAAAGAGCTATTAGCCGTGGTGTATGCATTTGAGAAGTTTCGGCCATACTTAATCTTGACCAAATGCGTAGTGTATACGGATCACTCGGCCCTCAAATATCTCTTTGCAAAACAAGATGCAAAGCCGAGATTGCTCCGTTGGATTCTCCTCCTCCAGGAATTTGATATCATTATACGTGATAAAAAAGGAGCTGAGAATCTAGCTGCTGATCATCTGTCCAGATTAGAAAACCCTCACCAAGATGTTTTCGAGAAAAAGGAAATTAATGAAACATTTCCTCTCGAGACACTCAATGCGGTTTCTTTTCGTGGAAATTCTATCACCCCATGGTTTGCTGACTTCGCAAATTACCATGCGGGTAACTTCATTGTGAAAGGGATGTCGACCCAACAGAAGAACAAATTCTTCAAAGATGTTAAACATTATTTCTGGGACGACCCTTTCTTATTCAAAATCTATGCGGATCAAGTCATCCGACGGTGTGTTTATGGACAGGAAGCTATTGACATTCTCACAGCTTGCCATGCTGGACCCACCGGGGGCCATCATAGTCCAAACTACACCGCCAAAAAGGTGTTTGATTCAGGGTTTTATTGGCCCACAATCTATAAGGATGCCCACGAATTTGTCAAAGCTTGTGACGCTTGTCAACGTCATGGAAATATATCTCAAAGAAATGAAATGCCACAAAATGCCATTCAAGTTTGTGAGATATTTGACATCTGGGGTATTGATTTTATGGGGCCATTTCCTTCGTCTCGTGGTAACAAGTACATACTCGTGGCTGTTGACTATTTGTCAAAATGGGTTGAAGCAAAAGCTTTACCCACCAATGATGCCCGAGTTGTTGTGAAGTTTTTAAAATCTCTTTTTGCCAGGTTTGGAACTCCGAGAGCGATAATCAGTGATCGTGGTACACATTTTTGTAATGACCAATTTGATCGTGTCATGCAAAAGTATGGTGTTACCCATCGTATCTCTACTGCATACCACCCCCAAACAAGTGGGCAGGTGGAAGTTTCAAACCGTGGTATTAAACGGATTCTTGAAAGGACAGTAGGCGAAAATCGTGCATCCTGGTCGGATAAGCTAGATGACGCACTCTGGGCCTTCCGTACAGCTTACAAAACACCCATCGGGTGTACTCCATACAAGCTAGTGTACGGAAAGGCATGTCATCTTCCGATTGAGCTAGAGCACAAGGCATACTGGGCCTTAAAGCATGCAAACTTCGATATACAGACAGCTGGTAATCATAGGAAAGTTCAAATGAATGAATTAAATGAACTTCGTGATCAAGCTTACGAGAACTCTTTGATCTACAAGCAAAAGACAAAGAAGATTCATGACTCCAAGATCAAGAACCGCGTTTTCAACGTTGGTGATCGAGTCCTTCTTTTCAATTCAAGATTGAAGATTTTCTCGGGAAAGCTCAAGTCCCGCTGGTCTGGTCCATTTACTATCGCTAAGGTTTATCCTTATGGTACCGTTGAGTTATCTCAACCCAATGGTCCAAATTTTAAAGTGAATGGTCATCGAGTGAAGCATTACTTTGGAGAGGACATTCCCCCTGTGATTGTCCCGGATCTACAAACTTTCCCCATGAACCAATGAATGCGGGGATCGAGTCAAGCAAGTGACTCGGGAATCAAAAACAGTAGCACTCACCATATGGGTTTTCACCCATATTTCTGTCTTCTTTCCCCCTTTCTACCACCCTAGTGTGGGGGAGTCTCCCCACGCTGTTGTATATTCTCATCAGTAAAAAAAAAATAAAAATAAAAAATCTCTTTCATAATAATGGCCGTAATATTTCCCTTTTACGTTCTTTGTTTCGGCATAACCGCCGGTACTTTGAATATTGAGGGCAATATTAATTTTTAAGTGTGGGGGGGAATTCTCACGAATTTCATGTATTAATCCACCCAATTCCCCCGTTTTTGGCCAAAATTTTTTTTGGAGTAAGTGTTCTACACTTGCTCAGCTTGGTTATCAGTCCGCCTTGTCTAATAAACAAAAGGATTGGCTAATCCAGGAGCAAACGGCTCTTGGTAAAGATTTCTCAAATCCGTTTATATGGCTTGCAATTTGCCCAAAATTGTATGGTTCTCAACTCACCATATCCTAAACAGTGAAGAGTTGGCTAGCCCGCAAGGTTATGGCTTGTGGTAAAGGCAGTGGAAAATCCATAATTGGTATTCAGCTCACCAAAGATAATTCTGATAATTTATCTAAGAGTTGGCTAGTCCAGAGCAAACGGCTTCTGGTAAAGACACATCAAATCCGTTATATGGTTTATGATTTGCCAATAAATCAGATGGTTATCAGTGTACCATAGTTCTTACTTGAACTGAAACACTTGGCTACTCCAGAAGTGATGGATTTTGGTAAAGAGTTTTTCAAATCCATTAAGTTTTCTCAAATCATTGCTAGGGACTAGCAATATCTCAGTGTGGGGGATTGATGAGTGTCTAAATACTCATCATTTTTGTACAATCTAAACTGCAAAATCATCTGAAAACACTCAAAAATGCATCAAATTGATGAAAATATCACAAATCAGTGTTTTATGTGTTTTAAATGCAAAAAGATCAAAATCAGATGAAAAATGTAGCAAGTTTGCAAAATTGGCAGTTTTAGCCCCCAAGTTTTAAAAGTTGTCAAATCTAGTCCCTGGAATATCAAAATGTGGAATTTTATCATTCAAGGTCCCTAAAATATTCTAAGTTGTTAAAAATGGTCCTTGAATGATTCTTTGGTCAAATGGCAAGAAAGGTCCCTAAAGTTTGAAAATTTGCAAAATTAGTCCTTGGATTTTTTTTAAAATGGATTTTATGCAAAAAGGGTCCTTGTACTATCAAAGTTTGTCAAGTTTGGTCCTTGTGATAAGTTTGGAAAAGTGGCATTTTCAATCCTTGAGGTATGGATAATTTGCATATTTGGTCCTTGTATACTATTAAACCAAACCGGCCCTTTTGTTATATCAATCCAAATCCAATCCATAATCCCTTGGCCCAATCCAAGCCCAACCCCGTTAGTATTATTGCCCCGGTCAAAGAAAGTCAAATCCACTCCCAAACGCGCCTAAAAACCACTACCACTGTAGACCTCCCTCTCCACCTCTGATATCCCAAAACCAGTCATGGTTTTCCCACTTTTTCTCTACCCCTCACCTTACCTTGTCCCCTCCACCTCCACTAACACCCAAACTCTCTTAATTGACTCAAACCCACCCCAATTAATGATCAAAACCTGCTTTGAAGAAATTGGCGCCAAAAACACAAGTGGACGGTTTTGATGCATTTCAATGATCCAATGGCTCAGATATGGTGGGAAAGATTCAGAGGTCAAGATTGAGTGATAAAAGTCTATAAAGTGGAGCTGAGATGCATTGTATCAAATCATCTAGTGTAAAATTTAAGTTTTTATGTCGTTTTAGTCATTTTAAAATTTCCAGTGTATTTTTAATCTTTCCAGTACTTTGTTTAAGTTATAAAAGTGTATTTGAATCTTTTCTAATCCTTAATTTCATTATCAAGTTCTATTTAAAGTTTATGCAAATTTCATGCTAAAAATCTCATATGATCAAATGTTGTTTTTATTTGTTGCTTTGGACTGAAATAGGTCATGTAAGCTCCTATATAGCTTCTAAAAGCTATTAGATACACTAAAAGTCAGTTTAGAATCAAAACAGAAAAATCACAAAAATACCAAATAATTAGTGAAAAATTCAAAAATCAGTTGGAAATGGCATTCACAGCTGGAGCAGGGTAGATTATGGATGGCCTTGGGTTAGTGGCTTAGTGGTAAGCCTTTAGGATTGTTCTTGGTTCCTAGTTCTTTGTTTTCACTTGGATAAGCATTTGTAAGCACTTTTGATCATCTTGGCATTTTACTGTTGTAATTGTTCATAAGCTTAAATTTCTGTTTATTTGTGTTAATTAGTTATAGTTAAGTGTAGTTGATCATTAAAATCAGTTGGTTGTACTTTTTAATTTGAAGTTTATAAAAATTTCCTTTCAACAGTTAAAATTGCATCATGGTCATTTCTGAGTTTTATGTTGTAATGGTTGTTGTTTAATGCTTAATTAGTCTTAATAAGTGATTATATAAGGTCTGAAATCAAGCTAATGGTTTTAATCTTTGTTTAGCTTTGAAAATCTCCCAAACAGTCTCATAAAGGGGTGTTTGCATTAGCTTGTTTATCTGTGATTTAGAGTGTTTGTGTTATAGCTTTTGGTTGTTCTGTGTTTAACTTAGTCCTAATATCTCATATCAACCAAGAAAACCAGTGTTCATAAGCTCAAAAGTCAAAATACCTTTGGATCAAATATTGTGTGTTCACTGTTGGAATTTTAGGTTCCATGATCATGATTTTGTGTTAGAAAGTTGTTAGTGTTGCTCAATTTAGTCTTAACAGACCTTAATACAACATATTTAGTGCTTAAAATCAGATCAAAAGTTCATCTTGGTCAAACCTTTAGTTCTTCTTAAAAAGTCAAAATTTTCATTTGGGTCGTTTTTGAATAAAATAGATCTTTTTACTGTGTGTTTATTAGTGAGATTCAGCTTATAAGCTTTTGGATTATCAAAGTTTAGTTGCTAAACAAAATTAGAAAAATGTTAGTTCACTTCTGTCTAGCTTATTAAGTGCTTATTTTCAAGCTTCTTTTGGGTACCTGTCTGAAAAGAGTGCCCTGTGCACCAGTTACATAAGCTCAATCAAAAGCTTGCACAGAGCTTAATTGTTGTTCAAATCTTGTGATCCTTGGTTCTTTGGAAAGCCAACCTGGTCATCTTTGAGTCCCAAGCTTAAGTTTTCACTTTTTAGCTTGTTGGCTAGGGCTGCAAGTAGCTCTAAGTTTGTCTCATTTCTGTGTTGTCAATAAGTGCTTATTACCTTTTTAGTAGCTTATCAGTGTTTTTAGTTGATCTTTTTAGCTTCACTTCTGTTCATATAGCTTGTTTGCATCTATTTTGAGCTTCTGTTTCAGCTAGCAAGCTTGTTTGAGCTTATTTCCACAAAATAATCTCATAAGCATAACTGTTGAGATCATAAGCTTCTCAAACAGCTTATTTGTGTTTTGTAAATTTTTTGTCTTTGTTAAAGTTTCATTATATCAGTATTAAAGTAGTTTTCAAAAATAAAATCCAGAAAAATATCAATTTAAAATCAGTGATAGCATTTATTTAATAGGTTTTAGCTTTTTGAATTTTCTTTTTAGCTTATTAATAAGCAAATATTGTTTTTCTATTTTTCTTAGTTTTCTGTCATAGTATAGTATTTTTAGAAAAAGTTTCATAATTTTCCTAATCTTTTTAGTATTTATTATAATTTTAAATAGTTGAAAATAGTAATTAATTAGTAATAAATAATTAAAAAGCATAAAAAATATCTTTTCAGTTTTAAAATTAGTTTTATCATATTTTAGATTTTTCCAAGTTAAAATTTCATTTTTCCAGTTTTATTTTATATTTTCTAGTATTTAAGTGTATTTTAAATAATAAATAATTAGTAATAATTAGATAAAAAGTGTGAAAAATATATTTTTAATTTTAAAATTAGTTTTATAATATTTTAGATTTTTCTCAATCATAATTTTATTTTTCTAGCCTTATTTTGTATTTTCTTCTATTTTAGAGTATTTATTAAATAGTTAAAATAGTTTCTAATTAATAATAATTAAATAATTAGTTGTAAAAATAATTTTCTTTTTCTAATAATTTTATTTTATTTTTAGGATTCCAAAAATGTTATTTTCATATTTTTAGGTCTTTTATTTCTTAGATTTCACTTTTTATTTTGTACGTGTACGTAGTTTTTAAACTTACGTTTACGTTTCTTTTATCTGATTGTTGTGCTTTCCAATTCTGTATTCCATTCCATTTCAATCAATCAGTAGTGTAATTTCTCCATAAAAAACCTTTACTGATCACTATCCTTAGTGATCATTCTATCCTCTGAGTTTGTTTTGACACACCATTGAGTCTCCGTGGGACTAAACGACCCGGGAATTCATTCTATTCTCTGATCTTCATTGCATTTGTGTCTTAAGCAGTTTTAAGTCGATTACGGTTAGCCATTCACAAGTGGCTAGCTTGTGTGATTAGACTTGACTAGTTCAGCACAGATCATGACCTATCTTTTGTAAACTCTGAATGTTTTATTATATCAAACGATGTATTTTCCAAACGACACTTTAGGTCGTTCAATATAACTGTAACTGTGATGTTATGGCAGTCATCCCCCAAGAATTCCATTCCGCTGCAAAACAGGTATTTTTGGGGTGTGACATCTATTATGAGCCATGAATTTATATCGTACATGCAAGTTCACATGAAGTCTATACAACTTGTACATTTTTGAAAATAAAGTTTATCGTCGAAAAATAAGCTTATGACATCTCGTCAAGTTATAAAATTCTTTACGCGTATTTATGTTGAAACAATATACTACAATAATCGTTTAGTGATAAATTAAGAAATTATAGTTTTTCGTCGCAAAACAATACACTTTGATAATTCATGAAAATGGCTAATTTTGAGTGATCGTAAGTTATTCGTTATACATTCGTTTGACAAACGGTTGAACATTTTGGAAAATAGGCCAGGTGAACTCTCTTTTACTTGCAGACATCGTTTTCCCAAAAATATTCTATCGATATGAAAAATGACTCCAAACATGGTCACTTGCGACAACCATTTTGGTCTAGTAAAAATATGTAAGTGTTGTTACTTGTGAAAAATAGTTACGAGAATTCTATTTAAATCGCGTGTAACTTAGTCGTTATAAGTCAGTTTTCTATATTTTATATATCCTTGGTTTCGTGTTAATATATACTAATATATTTTTGATAAATTGACTCATTTAGACAATGTTTAAAACTAATTTTCACCCCTTAAATAACCCTTGACAGCTTTGAATTTTTCAGAATATTAGTTTTCGTCGTTAAACTTGAAAATAGCGTAACTTCTTCGTTATAAATCCGTTTTAACCCGTTCAAGAGACCACGATTTCGTTTTAAAATCTATTTTCTGAAAATATAAACCAAAGTGGTCCATAAACTGTCGAAATTTCCAGATTTAATAAAAATGTTCAGCAACTATTTATATAATGTCTAACTTGGTTTTTCTTGCGTAATACTTGTTTCAATCACTTCAAATCAACACCAAATCTATTCTAAACCCACCATACACATTCTTAGAGTGTCATGGGTTCCGAAACATCATCAACAATGATATGTTTCAATGGATTAATTATAGGATGATTAAAACTTATAATAAGTAATAAAAACAATTAAAAGTAGTATGAATCACATAATACTTGCATGATTTCTTACTAGAATGATAAAAATAACTCAAGAATGATTATGAAAGATTAGTAAAGATCATGAAAATCTTACTAGTTACATGATGAGGTTTAAGTAACTATGTTCCCTAAATACTCCTAGGTTTTTATTGCAAAACCTTAAAAGAAGTATACTAGTGTTATGATTATCACTTGATTCTTGAAAAATATTATGTTTCTTGCTTGGTTCTTGCTTTGGCTGAATCCCAACAAAGAGAGGAGAGGGGTTTGATTGCTTTTCACCTTTTGAATGAGTAGTGTATGTGTTTTGATAATATTACTTAGTATAAGAGTTAAATTCTACAAATATCTTGCAACTAGAACATGTGTACACTTAGGTGAAAAGTTTTTAATAAATAAAATGGATGAGTTGTATGGGGGAGGTCGGCAAAAAGGGGAGGGGGGTGAAAGTATTTTGTGTTTTGATAATTTAAATGCGTTATAAGTTAAGTATTATGTATAATTTGTACATGTAATTAATTATTTAATGTAGCATTAGCTAGGAATCGATTTTAACGGAACAAAATAAAATATATCGTAGTCATAAAAATTATAAAAATACATTTCTCGCAAGTATTGAGTGAATAAATAATTATTGAAGAGAATTTACGAAAACCGTCGTAAATATATATATAACAATTTATATACAAAATAAATTCAAAACATCGGGTAAACTAATAATATAATTTTTATAGTCTTAAAATAAGTATAAAAATATATCAGGATAATTTTTGGAAGTGTCGGATCAAATATTCAAAATAAATGATTATGCGATAGCGTTTATTTAATAGAAAAATATACGTTAAAGAAATATGCAAACCCATGCATGAACTAATATGACAATGATGTTACTTTTGATATATAGACTAAATCTAGTCTATATGAAATGTTTTCAATGATATTCCATGAATACGCAGCTAAACCCTTAAGGTTACGCGTATTTGATACTCGTAAAACTAGTTTATGAAAAATGATGAATAGTGAATCATGAATAGTGATTTTTCTCCGGGAATGAATAGTGTTTTGTGAATAGTAAAATTTTGAAATACCCTTTCAAAATATCAAATCGACTTCAAAAACGATGAATAGGAACCGATGAATAGTAAATACCCGAGATGAATAGTAAAATTTAAGAAATGACCTGAAATTACGAGTTGTCACAGTTAGATATACGCATTAGTTATATCTAAATTTGATACACTTCAAGGTTGTAAAACCCTAATACTATTCAGAGTATTCGTATAATAAATATATTGAGGTGTTTTGTGATAATCAAGTTATTCTTCTTAAGGTTAAACATTAAATTCCGTGTAGTGTTTAACAGTTTGTGTTAGTTTAAGTCAGCTTCTATACAAGATCGTTTACTCAACTGGATCAAAAAGTGGTATCAGAGCTTGTGATCTAGAAGCTGTGATCAAGAAGAAGTCGGGTTAACTCAGATTTGTTCAAATTCAAAAAGTTCAAGATGTCTGATGAAACTCATATGGTTACTGCCTCCAAGGTACCTATGCTGAAGCAGGGTGAGTGTCAGGTTTGGAAGATGCGAATGAGGCAATACATTCGCATGATTGACTACAACATCTGGGAGGTGATTGAGAAGGGTGATACTTTACCCACTAAGGGTCCTGATGGAAAACCTGTTGGGATTGTTAGTGAACCTGACAAGGCTCAAAGGAAGTTGGAAATTAAAGCTCATAGTATTCTAAGTATGGGAATACCTAATGAGTATGCTTTGGATTTTCAATAATATGAGACTGCTAAGGAACTGATGGACGCCATTGAACAAAGATTTGCAGGTAATGATGCTACCAGAAAATCGAGAAAGAATATGCTCAAGCATCAGCTTGAAAACTTCACTGCTCTTAGTGGAGAAAGTCTTGATGGCACTTATAACAGATTTTAGAAGCTCATCAGTCAATTGAAGTTGGTAGACTATAAAGTTGCTTAGGAAGACATTAATCTCAAGTTCATCAAAAGTTTGTCACCTGAATGGGCTATGCACACAGCTGTTTGGAGAAACAAGGATGACTTTGAAAAGATGACTTTAGACAATCTCTACAACAACTTGAAGGTCTATGAGTCTGAAAAGAACATTGCTGGCTCATCCTCATCTACACAGAACATTACTTTTGTGTCTACCAACAATAGGAGCACTCAGGAAACAACCACTGCTACATATGATGTTTCCACTGTTAGTACTAATGTTTCCACTGCTTACTATAACATTAGTGATGGTGCTATATGTGCTTTTCTATCTGATCTAACAACCAGTGTTACAGTGCTAAATCAGGATCTGGATCAAATTGATCCTGATGATCTTGATGAAATCAATCTTCAATGGCAGATGGCTATGCTCACTTTGCAGGCTAGGAGATTTTTGAGAAGGGCTGGAAGGGAGATCAAGTACAATGGACAAAGAAAAGCTGGGTTTGACAAAAGCAAGATGGAGTGCTTCAACTGCAAAAAGAAGGGACATTTTGCAAGGGAGTGCAGGGCTCCAAAGAGGATGGGAGAAAACTTCAAGAAGGCACCTGAAGAACCAAAGCCTTCTTCAGCTTTGGTGGCTCAAGATGGACTTGGAGATTATGACTGGAGTGACCAGATAGAAGAAGGACCCAATGCTTGTTTCCTGGCTAGTGAAGCTTTCAAAGTGCATAACTTTGCACTCATGGCTTATGCTTCATCATCTTCTAGTTCAGATTATGAAGTATCTAATGATTCAAAAAGTTCTACTTGTTCTTATAAATCCTGTCAAGATAACTTAGAATCTCTTAAAGCAATCATTGAGAGTCTTAGAAAAGAAGTAGATAGACTTGCATTTGATAACCTAGGTTATAAAGATGGTCTTCAAAATGTAGAAGAAAAACTTAGGTATTGCTCCAAGTGTGAGTTTGAATATGTAGATAAGATAAACATACTGGGTGGTGAAATTGACATTAAAGATAGGGAAATCAAAGTGCTTAAATAGAAACTAGAAGAAGCTGAAAGTATAAAACAAGAGGCACTAGAAGATAAAGAGAAACATATTGTTAAGGTTGATAAATTAACTTATGCTTCTGAGGTTTTTAATAAGTCAATTGTAAGAAACACAATGAAAAAAGGTTATGGGATTGGGTACAATGATGTGCCACCACCCATGCTCATGAAACATGCACCACCTGGTACTGAGTTGTCATTTAGTGATGAGTTTAGTTTTAACAAACCTGTAGGTGAGAATTGTGAGTCACCTAAGGTAGTGTCTGATAGGTCATCTGATGGTCCAATCATTGAAGATTGGGAGTCAGATTCTAAGGAATAGAGGTCTGAGTCAACACAGTCTAATAAGTTAGAAAATGTTACAACTGTTGATTCTAAACAAGCCAACCTTTTGCCTAGATTTGGAGCACAGATCTCTAGGAGAGTTTTAGGGTATAATGAGATTCATAAGGACCAGATGAAAAGATTCAAACCTAGGGGTAATCAAAGAAACTTTAATGGCTTAATCTCAAATAGATTAGGGGATGAGTTTCAGTGTGTTAAAAAGACTTGTTTTAAATGTGGTAGTTTTGAGCATTTACAGAGAAAATGTTATAAAAACGAACCACAAGTTTGGAATCAATCCCTCACCCAAGCAGAGGGTAAATCATAAAAACTTTTCAAAGCAATCAATCCCTCACCCATACAGAAACATGGTTCCTAAAGCAGTGCAAATGAGGAATGGTAAAACCAAATCAATAATCACTGCTGCACCAAAATGGGTTCCAACCACTGCAAAGCAAAATGTTTCCACTGCTAAGCAGAATATCACCACTGCTGAGACAAAAGAAGTTTTAATTGTACCCAAGGTGATAACAGATACAGTGGTTGGAAGCCATTTCTATGCTGTAAAGGCCTCAGCTTGTTGGTAATGGAAACCAAAGACAAATGTCTTAGAACATGTCAACAGTGCATCAATGAACTTAAAGAAATTTGACTATGTTGATGCCCAAGGCAGACCCAAGTCAGTATTGAATTGGGTCCCCAAAAGGAACTAACTTTTCTAATTTCATGTGTAGGGCAATTTACATGATGAGCTAAAAGATATAGGAATTTTTGACAGTGTTTGCTCTAAGCACGACATTGGATGGGAGCAACCTTGAAGATTTTGAAGCCTATGATGGAGGCTATGTGGCATTTGGCAATGATCCAAAGGGAGGCAAGATTGTTGGCAGAGGCACAATCAGACCTGGAAAGTTGGACTTTGAGAAGGTTTATTTTGTAAAGGGACTGGAGTACAATCTATTCAGTGTTTCCTAAATGTGTGATAAGAAAAATTGGGTACTTTTTGCGGAAACTAAATTTGTGGTGTTATCTCCTGATTTTAAAATGCCTGATGATAAGTATGTGCAGCTTAGGGTTCCTAGGAAAGAAAACATATATTGCTTTAACATGAAAGATGTAATTCCTAATAGATTCTTAACCTGTTTATTTGCTACGGCATCAGTAGATGAGTCAAAATTATGGCATAGAAGGCTAGGTCACCTAAATTTCAAAACAATCAATAAATTGGTGAAGGGAAACTTAGTAAGAGGGTTACCTTCTGAGGTTTTGAAAGTAAAGAACTTTGTGTGGCTTGTTAAAAAGGTAAACAACATAGAGCCTCTTGTAAGACCAAGACTGTGAACACCATAACTCAACCACTATTTATGCTTCATATGGACTTATTTGGCCCTACCTTTGTTAGAAGTTTGAACCATAAGCAGTATTGCCTAGTTATTACAAATGATTATAGCAGATTTTCTGGGGTATACTTTTTGGCATCTAAGAGTGAAACTAGTGAGATTCTCAAGAGTTTCATAACTAAGATAGAAAATCAGTTGACCCATAAGGTCAAAGTAATCAGATGTGATAATGGAACTGAGTTTAAGAATGATGTCATGAATCAGTTTTGTGTGGCTAAGGGTATAGAAAGACAGTTTAGTATTGCTAGGACACCTCAGCAAAATGGAGTAGCTGATAGGAAAAATAGGACACTAATTGAGGCTGCAAGAACAATGCTATCGGAATCTAAGTTACCAACTACCTTTTGGGCTGAAGCTGTAGGAACTGCATGTTATGTGTATAATAGAAGTAAGGTAATGAAGCCTCATGACAAGACCCCCTATGAGCTGTTACATGGTAGGAAGCCTATGATAGATTTCCTAAAACCTTTTGGGTATCCTATTACTATTTTGAATACCATAGACCACCTAGGCAAGTTTGAGGAAAAAGCATATGATGGATACTTTATTGGCTACTCTTTCAATAGTAAGGCTTTTAGAGTATACAATAGGAGGACCAGGATTGTTGAAGAGAACCTACATGTTAGGTTTAATGAAGAGACTCCTAGTGTTGAGACAAAAGGACCAGAGTGGCTATTTAATATTGATATGATAACAAAGTCAATGAATTATCAGTCTATCAATGCAGGTACATCCACTAATGTTGATGCAGGCACACAAAAGGATTCTAATACATGAACAAATTCTAAGGAAGCTGAACCTTCAAAGGAATTCTATTTGATTGAGAAGTGGACAGCTGGTTCTGTCAAACCCATCTATGAAAAGCAGAGTCCCTCAGATGGTGATGATTTGGATTCTGGGTTTAAAAGAGATCATCATCAAGATAAGGAAGAGTTATTTCAAGATAACTCAGTGTCGGTAGAAGAAATTGAGAGTAGAAGAAAGTTGCTGAAAGCACTGCTAGGCCAAATTCTACCACTGCTAGTTCAACTGAATCCCCTGCTGCAAGTTCAGATAGCAGTACTTTCTTTGGAAACACTGCTAAGCCACTAGTTGATTCTGAGGAGTATCCACCTGATCCTAACATGCCTGACTTGGAAGAAATGGATACTCCCACTGATGATGAGAACATGGATGACTTTTTCAATGAAGTAGATGTTGCAAATTTGGATTCAGTCATCATAGAAAGTCCAATTCCTACCACCAGGGTTCATAAGAATCATCCCAAAGAGCACATACTTGGTAATTTGAATACACATGTGCAAACAAGAAGCAAGGCTAATAAAACCTTCCCTAAACAAGGTTTCTTTGCAAGGTCACTTCACAAAAGGAACAGTCATCAAGACCTGCAAAATTGTTTGTTTGCTTGGTTTTTGTCGCAGAAGGAGCCCAAAAGAGTTGAAGAAGCATTAGGAGAAGACGGTTGGATTAAATTAATGTAAGAGGAGCTGTTACAATTCCAACTTCAAGAAGTATGGACATTGGTTAATCTACCTAATGGCAAGAGGGCTATTGGAACTAAATGGGTATTCAGAAACAAAAGGGATGAAAGGGGTATTGTGCTGAGGAATAAATGAAGGTTGATTGCTCAAGGATACACACAAACTGAAGGTCTAGATTATGATGAAGTATTTGCCCCTGTTTCCAGAATTGAAGCTATCATATTGTTTTTGGCATATGCTTCATTCAAAAACTTTGTGGTCTATCAAATGGATAATAATAGTGCTTTTTTGTATGGTAATATTAAAGAGGAGGTTTATGTGTGTCAACCTCCTGGTTTTGAAAGTCCTAATCATCCTGATAAGGTCTATAGGGTGAAGAAGGCTATGTATGGATTGCATCAAGCTCCAAGGGCATGGTATGATTTCCTTTCTACTTATTTGATGGACAATGGATTTAAGAAAGGACTGATTGACAAGACATTGTTCATAAGGAAGCACAAGGATGCTATATTGCTGGTTCAGGTTTATGTTGATGACATCATCTTTGGCTCAACAAATAGGGAGCTGTGCAAGGATTTTGAGAAATTTTTGCATGATAAGTTTTAGATGAGTTCTATGGGAGAAATCACTTTCTTTTTGGGGCTACAGGTTCAATAAAGGACTGATGGAATCTTTATTAGTCAAGATAAATATGTAGCAGATGTTTTGAAGAAGTTTGGATTTCAGGATGTCAAGAGTGCAAGTACACCCATGGAGACACAAAAACCACTGCTACCTAATGATGGAAGTCCCAGAGTTGATGTGAAGCTGTATAGATCCATGATTGGATCTTTGATGTATCTCACTGCTTCTAGGCCAAATATTATGTTCTCAGCATGTGTGTGTGCAAGATTCCAAGTTACACCAAACACATCACACATGAATGTTGTAAAGAGGATTTTTAGATACCTTAAAGGTCATCCTAAATTGGGCCTTTGGTATTCCAAAGATTCATCTTTTGATTTGGTGGCCTATATACAGACAGTGATTATGCTGGAGCTAGTTTGGATAGGAAGTCTACTACTAGAGGGTGTCAATTTTTGGGAAGCATGCTTATCTCATGGCAGTGTTGTCACATATTGGATTTCACAAACACATTATATCACTAACACAAGAGGCGTACAAGATGAGTTTTAGAGAGAGAAAGTTAGAGGTTTAGAGAACTTTAGTGAGAGAAAGAAAAATCTTATTATGAGCTCAACTCTCTACCTTGGGAGGTAGAGAGTATTTATAGTCTTACAATAAAATGCCACCTGACGGGCTGTGGATCAGGCATACAGTGGGTAAAGACCCGTCCGTCCTCCACGGTGTTACTTAACTAAATACTACTTAACATTAAATAACTACGACCACGAGCTTTCTAACGGATACATATACTTGAGGTGACCGACACTTTAATACCTGGATTTTCTAAATCCTAACAATCTCCCCCTAAGGGAGGTCACCTCAAACACACATTAAAATTACATAGAATACAAACAGATATTACATTGAAATTTTTCTTGGATTCTTGTTCATGTTCTTTGTTCTGTAGCTCGTAGTCTTTGATTCTTCATTTTTGCATGTTTGGATAATCTGAGTGGAGGTGTTTAACTGATCCACGTGATACTGAGTTTTGAGCCAGCTTTGAGATCATCAGCCACAGTAAATCTCTGACTCGTCCATTGTGGTGTTGGTATTATGTGATGTTGTGACATTTGGACCGACATGCTCACATTCTGGATCATGATATGTTCTTATCAGAGTAGCGGAAGCTTTCGTTGATTCATGATATTGGCAGCAGCGTAGCAGAAGCATGGAGTGATAATATCAGAGTCATTGATGCACTAATCATGATTTCTTTGGAAATGAATGTGTTGTGTGAGCATGCGGCTAAGGATTGACCGCTTCATTCTGATCAGCTGCAAACGTCGGGTGTTCCTGCATAAAACAGTTAGCAATAAAGCGTACAAGAGTGTCTTTGATCACTCTTTTAGAATTGAGGTACACGGCCCACGGTTCCCCGTTGATCAGTACAAGTACTGCCTGTGATCAGGTATAATTCCGAAAAATTTCCTTGACAGGGTTTCGCAGCTGCTCTAGCTGTTCTCAAACCGGAACGTCTCAAAGAAGACAACATGGAGTGAGTGAACCAGCGAATTGAGATTCACTGATTGATGAAAAGAGATTTGAGAAAACAATCGTGTACCGCTCAATAGAAATTGTTTTTGTAATACAACGAAGGTTTTAATGAAAATCAATTATCAATCATAAACACCTTTTATTTTTGAAAAATTAGTACACAGTCGATGTGCTAAGGAAAAGAGTTTTTAAGCACAACGGCCGGTTTTTCAAAGGTATCCGTCAATCCATAACCTGAACCAGGATTGATTCAAAAGATTGAATCGCCCCATTGTTTCTGCTAAGTTGTCACATGGTTGATCTACTAAATAGATCTCACATGCCACCCACCAGGAGCTTATTTGATGTTGGCTCCAGAAGGCTTTCCATCTTCATTGTGAGTATGTTGCCATACTACTCAGATGTTCTGTCAATACCACAAGGATAATGCGTAGGACTCATAAGATATAATCTCTCTTTCCACATTGTGTGAAACAGGGAGTCTTCATTGAAAGTGTCCTAAAGAGATTTATAGATGATCTCGAAGCTCTAGACTCAATTGTGCATATTTGGTTCCTATGCCGGAGACTAGGGAGAGGGTCTCCTTCTTCAATATCAACAATCTCTAAGAGAAAGTCGATAGATTATGTCGATTCCCCGTGAGAATGAAACAAGTCCTTTTAAGAGGAACTTGAGTGGTTTGGGAAGTTGTAGTGCAGTGCGTCACTGGGTCCATGACGTCTTGTCTTCAATACCGATGTTACCTTGGTAACTACCAGTAGCATATGAATTGAACCCGGTTTCTGCCCTAAGGTTGAATAAATGGAGGGCTATTTCTTTTCACCCTTTTTCACATTCAATTCTTTTTCATTCTTCAACCCCTTCAGTGCTTACCGAAACTTCATAACTAGAACCTTGTTGGGTTTATTCCAGTGCTAGCTCAGTTTCAGTCCGCACTCTTCCCATATCTCAATTTTCTCCTTTTTTCAATATACCTAAGGACTCTACACTATCAAGTGGTTTTGTCCCTGGGTAGATCCCTCCGGTTCTGGCGGATCATTGGACCTCAACCTAACCTTATCATCCTTATATCACCATGCATAAAGTAAAGTTGGTCGGTCTTTTTGAAATAGTTCTTCCACCTTGAAACCAATTGAAAACCATTTGAAAATCAATCAAGATACTTGTGATATAAAATCAAAGTATTTTGTATCTTAATTGTTTTGATATTTTAGAAATGCTCCCCCTCAACATGTGCATAAAATTCAGAAATTGTTTAGCACATGGAGGCAAGAGATCTTTGAAATCGTTAGATTAAGAATGAAAGGTCCAATCTTTTGATTAACATTTTCTAAAATGATCATCATCACTTCCCAATCAATTTGAGTAGATAAAAACATTTTGAGGAAGGATGAGGTTTTCAAAAGTTTGCTCCCCCTCAATATGTGCCTCGAAGTTTGAAAGAGTTTTGCACATATTAGAGGGAACCTGCACTTAGAGACAATTCAATCACGTTTCAATAATTTAAGATTTAAAGTAGATGCTCCCCCTCAACATGTGCATGGAAAATTTGAAATCGTTTGTCACATGCGGGGAGGAAAACTTGCTAAACACTTATGAACCCATTTATCGAATTATCAGTTTAAATCCAAATTAAATCACAAATTCTCCCCATATCACAATTTTCAAAACATTTGAGATTTGAGATCTCTTGTTGATTTAAATTGATTTTAAAAGCTTTTGAGGAGAACTGTGACTTTCTTATGATAACATTTAGCCGATAAGGATCAAGTTTGAAACATAAGACTCCAAAGATTAAACATGCTTGAGTATCTTTTTAGAAAACATTTTAATAATCAAGGTCTTGTACCAATTGTATAAACTTATTGTAAAACATTTAGAGTAGACCTTGCTCATGTACGTGCCAATTGAATGAAAAATACACTTTGATTTAATTGAAAAATCATTCTCCCCCTCAATCAATGACGAAAGTTGTTGATTGAAGGAATGAGATTTTGACATCTGAAAGCTCTGATGATTTTAAAAAATAGAGTCTGGAGTGTTTTCAAAACAATTGCGTTTTCATTAGATGACGAATATTTTTCAGAAGAATCATTAGAAGGAAAAATATTTGAAAGGAAACATTTGTCTTGTTAATGACAAACATTTGTTTTTAGAATCAGAGCATGACATTTGAAAAGCAACATAAAGCATGGATCTGTTCTTTCTTTGAAAAGCGGGTTACTGCCTGAAATGACAATAAACCATTTATTTCACTTTCTCCCAAAAATATTTTTTGATTTTTTTTTTTTTTTTTTAATAAATGAATATGTACGTTCGACCAACATCTAAAGACCCGTGTCACTCTTTGACTGACAGCACAAAGACCGTAGATATTAATCGAATCAAGAAAGATATGACAAAAAGACAATATTTTTGAGATTTTTCGAGTTTTTCAGATTTTTATGGATTTTATGAAAGATTTTATATTTTTCTATTTGCTTTTTGTAGGTTTTGTAATTTTGTATTTTGCTTTTTGAATAAATATGTACACAGAGATGGATGAAGAAAGACATTTACTCCTCGAATTCCTCCTGAAGACGTTTGAGTGTTTCTGGTTGAAGGCTTTTCAAGTCAAGTCGTGGAAGAATAAACTCAAAACGTTCTCTTGGAAGAGGTTTGGTGAAGATGTCTGCTAACTGGTATTCTGACTTCACAAAATAGAGTTCCACCACACCGTTTTCT
Source organism: Chrysanthemum seticuspe (assembly GCA_019973895.1). Lineage (NCBI taxonomy): Eukaryota > Viridiplantae > Streptophyta > Magnoliopsida > Asterales > Asteraceae > Chrysanthemum > Chrysanthemum seticuspe. Next base: position 184,157,522 of record BPTQ01000006.1, read on the forward strand.
ACTTGTTCCTGGATGAAATGATGTCGAATATCGATGTTCTTTGCTCTTGAGTGTTGAACGTTGTTGCAAGAGAGAGCAATATCACTTTTATTATCACACTACAGAGGGATTTTGTTGAATTCAAAGCCATAGTCAGATAATTGGGATATCATCCAAAGGATTTGAGCACAACAAGATGACATGGCTATGTATTCAGCCTCTGTAGAGGAAATAGAAGTACTCATTTGCTTCTTTGAAGACCAACTCACAAGCTTATCACCCAAAAACTGAGCACCTCCTGACGTACTTCGACGTGTATCTTGACATCCTGCATGATCAGCATCTGCATAGGCTGTTAGTGACATACCGGTGTCCTTCGGGTACCAAAGTCCCATGTTGATGGTTCCTTGGAGATACCAAAAGACCCGTTTAACCGCTTCAAGGTACTTTTTAGTAGGCTTAGCCTGATATCTAGCACACATGCACACAGCGAACAAGATGTCTGTTCTACTAGCTGTGAGGTACATCAGGGATCCAATCATACTACGAAATTTCATTTGATCTACCATGATCCCTGAGTGGTCCTCATCCAGCTTGGTACGTTCAATCATGGGAGTGTCAACGGTGTCACATGAAACAAATCCAAAATTCTTTAAGATCTCATTTGCATATTTAGGTTGATTAATAAAAATGCCTCCGGGACTTTGTGAAATTTGTAATCCCAAGAAAAATGACATTTGTCCCATCATTGACATTTGAAATTTGGAACCCATTTCTTTTGAAAAACGATCACATTCATTGGGTCAGTCGAGGCAAAGATAATATCATCAACATAAATCTTAACGTGAATTAAATGTTTGCCTGACTTTCTGGTGAACAATGTCGGATCAACTGCTCCCTTGCTGAATCCAGTAGATAGAAGAAACTTTGACAGCATATCATACCATGCTCTAGGAGCTTGCTTCAAACCGTAAAGGGCCCTTTTCAAGCGATAGACATGAGTAGGATGCTCTGGATTCACAAAACCCTCTAGCTGGCTGACGTAAACCACCTCTTTCATATCACCATTAAGAAAGGCGGTTTTCACATCCATCTGATATACTACCATGTTCTTACTAGCCGCATTAGCCAACAAGATTCTGATAGCTTCGATACGAGCAACAGGAGAAAAAGATTCCTCAAATTCAATAACTTCTTCTTGACGATATCCTTTAGCCATTAACCTAGCCTTATTTTTCAACACATCACCATTGTAACGCCCCGACCCGCCAAGGGTAAAGGAATCACAAGTAATGGTGTCATATCAAAGCAAAACATAAATAACCAAAAGAAGTCTTAACATAAAAGCGGAAATAATCCAAGTCAAAATGACTTCCATACATAGGTCCCAGCGGAAACATAATAAACTTCAACATAATATCCGAAATAAATAAGTCTTAAATGGCATCATAAGAAATCAAAGCTAAAATCTCTAAGGTAAGTCCACTCAAGCACTCATCCCAACGCAACCCAGCTTCCAATGCTTAGATACCTGCCGCGGAAGAAAAGAAAAGTGCGGCTGAGCTTCAAAAGCCCAGTGAACAGATATGAAAGCAAAAGCGAATACTAAACGATATCGAATATGAAATAAAGTGAATGAGCGATAGCAAAATCATAATCATTTTCAAAGCATAAATCATAATGTTCAAAATAAAGTTTATAGTCAACTACCACGAGCCCAGAAACATATATCAGATCATATTCATATTCACATAAGGCAACATTTGTAGGGGAGACCTACCAGAGTTATGAAGGACGTGCATGCACGCAGCATCAATCATCAGATAACATATAACAGATAACATATAACAGATCTAGGATGCATCCATACGCCCCTTCCTACATATTCACAAATATGCTTCACCATCCAGAGATGTGGCAGAACATCACTCTACTGCCCTAGAGTCATACCAGAGGTGCATCACTGATACGGACATGGAACCCCCATGACTAGTTAAATATTTGTCTCGGGTGTCAAACTATCTTAGGTCAAATCAGAATGTCATAACTGACACAGATCATATTTTATCAGAAAATCATTCATATTTCCAAAATCATAGTTTTCATATCAGATAGTTCAAAATCAGATGTTTCATAATTCAGAAATCAGAGTTCAGATAAGCAATAGCTCAAACAAATCAGATTTTGGGATTCATAGCAAAGGCTTAGGAAACCCTAATACGAAAGAAAACGTTAAAAGGAACCTTTACTGAAAAGGTCAGAATATCTGTACGATAACACAAGTATCTTAAAGTAAGACAGAATATCCGTACCTTATTCCAAAGCAAATGATCGAAAAGCAGAAAGACGGAAGGCAAAGGATTACTCCCTCTTCTCAGAACCTATAGACATTAACGGTCGTCCATGTTATTTATGATTCCATAATCGTCGAAATGATCTTTTAATATTTGGTGTTCATACTTAATGTATATTAATGATCTTCATACTTTAGGGTTTTATTAAATGAGACTTAAGTATTTTATAATTAATGTTGTAGATTAGGGTTCGTTATATCATTTATTAAAGTCTAGGTTTAAATGTGAAAATAGTTTATAATTCATAACTCACACATGAAATAACGAATTACTATATTTAGCTCAAACCCTAATCGACTCTCATTTATGTTCTAGGGTTTTCTTATTCTTTAATATCTCATTAATATGCATTTACTTTACATGTTACGTCTTAATGACTCGCTACTTAACCTAATACGTAAATGATAACAATCTTTCCTTTTATGTTTTACCATGTACGTTTATGATTTTATGTGACATACAAGTTACTTATTACTCGGATAACTACACATGTACATAATTATTAGTTCACTTGAATTAATATAACACACACAAAAGAGACACGTTCACAAACATTTAGGGTTTGATATACATTATTCGCTTTACATATTAAACTAGGGTTTATGTTTACGTGACCCTTACTTGTTTAATACATGTTCAAAACTTATATATATATAGTTCGGTTAAAGCTAGGGTTTCGGCTAGTAGGTTATACGCAAGTCCTAGCTCGTCTAAACACGTTACATATTCAAGTTATGATGTTTTACATAGGCCGAATAAATTACAAATGGTTCAGTCCTAACTCATGCATGGTTCGGCAATACATAACTCAACATATTCATGACCCGATTCAATATTACATCTTACGTTACATGTTCTTTAATATTTATCAAGTTTAATCATTAGGGTTTGCCTTGGTTTTGGTTTACACGGCTCGGCCAACAAAAGAAACAAGAAAACTCGAGTAAACAAAACATAGCTCGACATATACATGCAAGGTACATCAAAGGAAGACGAATAAACGTTATACCTTTACTTGTTTGAAGCTAAAACTCGACACCAAGGGGTCTTGAGGTTCGGCCGAATGGAAACAAAGAGAAAAACAGAGGCAAGACTAAAACTAGGGTTTCACTTTTGAGGTTAATGTGTTGTATTTATAGTTGTAGTATTTAGTTTAGGTTTAGGAGGGGGTTGGGTTCGGTTTGGGTCTAACCGAGCTCAAAGGCTCGCCCAAATGGGCTTCGGCCCTTGATCCCACGAACACAAACAAACGCCCCTCGTGGGCTTCTCTTGATCCTCGGCTTGGCGCAAAACAAACAAAACAAACGAGCCCATCCAACAAATGAACGGCCCAACATATTAGTGAAACGTTTAAGTCCTTCGTCTTACCAAAGTTGTTCACGTAATTATATTCGTCAAGTTTTATTTATTCGCAAGTTAGGCTTTTAATTTAATACATTTATTATAAACGCATTTTACATATTTTATAATTCTTGGTTCCAAGGGTATTTTCGTCTTTATATATGTTTTAGATTTTCGGGTTTTACAACTCTTCCCCTCTAAAAAAAAATTTTCGTCCTCGAAAATTGAAATGAAACGAATCGAAAACGTGATGAGAACATACCGAACGATTCAAAGAAATGAGGATAACTAGCTCGCATCGACTCTTCGGTTTCCCAAGTAGCCTCACGCTCCGGGTGATTTTTCCAAAGAATCTTAACGAACGGAATGACTTTACTTCTCATAACTCTCTCTTGTCTTTCTAAAATGGCTTCCGGTTCTTCAGATAAAGACATATCGGATCGAATTTGATCAAACGGATACGAAGCAACGTGTAATGGATGATAATTGTATCCCCTTAGAAGAGATATATGGAACACATCATGAACATGCGATAACTGAGGCGGAAGTGCTAATCGATACGAAACTTCTCCTATACGCTCCAAAATTTCAAACGGACCAATAAATCGAGGACTGAGCTTGCCCTTGATTCCAAAACGTTTCACACCTCTAAACGGCGAGACTTTCAAAAACACACGATCACCAACTCGAAACTCTAAATCACGACGATGCTTGTCGGCATAACTTTTCTGACGAGACCTAGCCTCCTTCAACGTTTCTCTAGCAACAGCTACCTTCTCATTAGTGATCTCAATCATTTCCGGACCTTCGATTAGACGTTCACCTACTTCATCCCAACAAATAGGTGATCTACATTTTCTTCAATAAAGAAGTTCAAACGGTGCTGCCTTAATGCTAGCATGCCAACTGTTGTTGTATGCAAACTCTACCAAACACAAATATTCATCCCAGCTGCCAGTCCATTCCAAAGCACAAGCCCTTAGCATGTCCTCTAAGGTCTGAATAGTCCTCTCTGACTGACCATCTGTTTGAGGATGAAATGCCGTACTAAAATTAAGTCGAGTACCCCAAGCTTTTTGCAAACCCTTCCAGAAACGAGAAGTAAAACGCGGATCTATATCTGACACAATAGACGTCGGAGTACCATGAAGTCTAACTATCTCTTGCTGAAAAATCTCTGCCAATCTACCAATACCATAATCCTTTCTAATTGGTAAGAAATGAGCAGATTTGGTTAGCCGATCAACAACCACCCAAATCGCATCATGCTTCTTCTTAGTAAGAGGTAGTCCAGTCACAAAGTCCATAGATATCTTATCCCACTTCCATGTCGGAATATCCAATGGTTGTAATAGTCCACTAGCTCTTTGATGTTCGATCTTCACTTGCTGACAAATCATACACTTCGACACAAACGTCGCCACATCTTGCTTCATGCCGTTCCACCAGAAATACTGTTTCAAATCCCTATACATCTTGGTAGAACCAGGATGGATAGTGAAAGGAGAACTATGAGCTTCAGTCATAACTTTCTCACGAAGTACCTGATCATTGGGAACACAAAGCCTATCTTCATACCATACAATTCCGTCGTTATCAACCTTAAACTCCGGCTGCCTACCTTCTTCAACATTCTGAGCTACGGCCCACAGCTCGCCGTCATCTTTCTGAGCTTCCTTAATTTGCAGTATAAGGTTCGACTCCACCTTCATACTAGCCCAGTATCCACCAAAACCTCGTACGCACAACTCCACATCCAAACGCTCTAAGTCACGAATGATCCTAGGCTCAATCTCAATACTTGCAAGCATCCCTGATTTCCGGCTAAGTGCGTCAGCAACTACATTAGCCTTACTAGGATGGTACTGAATGTTAGTGTCATAATCCTTGAGAAGTTCTAACCATCTTCTTTGTCTCATATTGAGTTCCTTTTGAGTGAAAATATACTTGAGGCTCTTATGGTCGGTGAAAATATCACACGTCTCTCCATACAAGTAATGTCTCCAGATCTTCAACGCGAACACCACAGCAGCTAACTCAAGGTCACGAGTTGGGTAATTCTCCTCATAAGGTTTCATTTATCTTGAAGCGTAAGCTATCACCTTACCATGTTGCATCAAGACACAGCCCAATCCTTTCTTTGATGCATCGCTATAAATTTGATATCCTCCAGAACCAGATGGAAGAGTCAAAATAGGAGCGGACACCAACCTCCGTTTCAACTCTTCAAAACTCTTTTCTCTTTCATCCGTCCACACGAACTTTTCACCTTTCCTCATCAATTGGGTTAAGGGCAAAGCTAAACGAGAGAAACCTTCAACAAAATGTCAGTAGTATCCAGCAAGTCCTAGAAAACTCCTAACCTCAGTCACTGTCGTAGGTCTTGGCCACTTAGTGATAGCCTCAACCTTAGACGGATCCATGGTGATACCATCAGCAGATACAATATGACCAAGGAAAGCGACTTGTCCTAACCAAAATTCACACTTCGAGAATTTGGCGTACAACTTCTTCTTCCTCAGAATCTCCAAAACTATCCGGAGATGTTGTTCATGCTCCTCTTCAGACTTAGAGTAAACTAAAATGTCGTCGATGAAAACAATAACGAACTTGTCGAGGAATTCATGGAAAACACGATTCATCAGGTCCATAAACACAGCAGGCGCATTCGTCAAACCAAAAGGCATAATGAGAAACTCATAATGACCATATCTGGTACGAAACGTGGTCTTAGGAACATCTTGCTCCTTCACACGTAGTTGATGATAACCAGACCTCAGATCAATCTTAGAAAAGAACTTAGCTCCTTGCAGTTGATCAAACAAATCGTCTATGCGCGGAAGAGGATAACGGTTTCGAATAGTAATACGGTTGAGTTCACGGTAGTCGATACATAAGCGCATACTTCCATCCTTCTTCTTCACAAACAAAACAGGTGCACCCCATGGAGAAACACTAGGTCGAATGAATCCATTATCTATCATCTCTTGCAGCTGTTCCTTCAACTCCTTCAGTTCTACAGGTGCCATACGATACGGAGCTTTCGAAATCGGTTTAGCACCAGGGATTAACTCAATGCTAAACTCAACTTCTCTAGCTGGAGGAATACCAGGAAGTTCATCGGGAAAAACGTCAGTGAATTCACAAACAACAGAAAGGTTTTCAATGTTAGGACTCTCCAAAGATGTGTCCTTAACAGATGCTAGAAAACCTTGACAACCATGAGCAATCATGGTCCGTGCCTTCATAGCAGAAACGAACTTAACAGATTTGAGTGGTTTAGAACCATAATAAACGAATTCAGGATGTTTTATGTCTCCAAAGATCACAGTTCTGGCATAGCAGTCGATGGAAGCTCTATGATAAGCCAACCAATCCATGCCTAGAATGATATCAAAGTCGACCATATCGAGAGGATACAGATGTGCAGGGCGAATACGATCATCAAAACGAAGAGGACACTTAACATATTTATGATCAATGATCATGTGGTTTTTCATAGGCGTAGATATCGATAAGTGATTCGTTAGTGGTTGTGGCTTCATATTAAGTTTCTTAGCACATGTGACAGATATAATGGAGTGTGTGGCACCGGTGTCAAATAAAACGAAGACAGAATAATCAGCAATGAAAAGAGTGCCCGTAATGGTACCTGAAGTATGCTCCGCCTGATTCCGAGTAGTAGCATAAACACGTCCAGTAGTAGGTGGCGGCTTGGTGTAGTTTCCAGGAATCGCCGGGTTCCTCTTAGGGCAATCCTTGATCTTGTGAGTAGTGGAACCACAAGAGAAACATCCACCAGTGGCCTTGAAACACGGTCCCGGATGAGCCTTGCCACAAGTAGTACATATAGGTGGGGGAGGCAAAACTTCAGCTGTCCTTTGCTGACCAGAAGATCCTGAAGCACGACCCTGATTTGATCCTCGAGCCGACTGATCTTTGTTGTAACGCTGGTTATTGTTACCTTGATTCTGACGATCATTTCCATTCTTACCAGCAGCTCTGCTATCCTGACCCCTCGCCTCAGGGCGCCTAGAGTCTACATTCCTTCCCGACTGACCCCGCTGATCATAACCCTTATCCACTTGTCCCCTTGAATCATAACTCCTGCCAGTATTTCCCTTATACTCATTACTTTGAGCCCTACCTTGAATCCGATCACCATCGCGATTACGCTTGTTGTAACCCGAACCCTCATGAAAGATCTCAATGTTACGAGCTGCATCATTGCAGGCCGACACATCCTCATACTCAGTGTTAAGCAGTCGGTCCAACACCCACTTCTTCAGTGCCCATTTGAAATGCTTAGCTTGGCGCCTACCATCTCCAGCAATCGCTCCAACAAAGCTTACCAACCTCATAAACCTACTCATGTACTCATTGGAGTTCTCATGATCCAACTGGTAGATCGCCTGATAATCCCTCTCGTACCTTTGCTGTTCAGCATCAGGGAAGTAACGGTTATAGAAGATAGTCCGAAACTCCGCCCAAGTACAAGTAACAGCAAAAGCATCTCCTCCTCGTGCTTGTTTCAATGCTTTCCACCAATTCAAAGCATCACCCTCCAGTTTGAATGCAGCTAAACGAGTCTTAAATCCATCTCCACAACCCAGTACTTCAAACAGCTTCTCAACATGAGTGATCCAGTCCTCAGCTTCAGTGGGAGTAGCAGCAGTGCTAAAAGAAAGAGGCTTGAGCTTACCGAAACGCTCGAGCCAAGTATGTATGCCGATGGGTTGAGTACCTCCACCGCTTCCCGAAGGTTGACCAGTCTGATTCCGAATATTGTTGATCACCTGTTCCATCATCTCAGGTGTAGTCAAACCAGGGAAAAGAGAGTTGAGAGCATTCGCAATCGTAGCATCCATGTTAGGAGTATCATCGTCTCCATCCAGATTTTGACGAGTTCGAACCCTCTGAATGATATTCACACGATTAGCAAAATGAACAAAGGTGAGATACGAAATGGAAGTTCGCAGAAGAAAACCTAAGTCTACCCAATCCTCACAGGTCAAATCCTAAACTCCAAGGGATAACCTAAGGTTCTTATGTTCACAGGTCCTGACTACAAGTCGTAAACCTGGGCTCTGATGCCATAAATTGTAACGCCCCGACCCGCCAAGGGTAAAGGAATCACAAGTAATGGTGTCATATCAAAGAAAAACATAAATAACCAAAAGAAGTCTTAACATAAAAGCGGAAATAATCCAAGTCAAAATGACTTCCATACATAGGTCCCAGCGGAAACATAATAAACTTCAACATAATATCCAAAATAAATAAGTCTTAAATGGCATCATAAGAAATCAAAGCTAAAATCTCTAAGGTAAGTCCACTCAAGCACTCATCCCAACGCAACCCAGCTTCCAATGCTTAGATACCTGCCGCGGAAGAAAAGAAAAGTGCGGCTGAGCTTCAAAAGCCCAGTGAACAGATATGAAAGCAAAAGCGAATACTAAACGATATCGAATATGAAATAAAGTGAATGAGCGATAGCAAAATCATAATCATTTTCAAAGCATAAATCATAATGTTCAAAATAAAGTTTATAGTCAACTACCACGAGCCCAGAAACATATATCAGATCATATTCATATTCACATAAGGCAACATTTGTAGGGGAGACCTACCAGAGTTATGAAGGACGTGCATGCACGCAGCATCAATCATCAGATAACATATAACAGATAACATATAACAGATCTAGGATGCATCCATACGCCCCTTCCTACATATTCACAAATATGCTTCACCATCCAGAGACGTGGCAGAACATCACTCTACTGCCCTAGAGTCATACCAGAGGTGCATCACTGATACGGACATGGAACCCCCATGACTAGTTAAATATTTGGCTCGGGTGTCAAACTATCTTAGGTCAAATCAGAATGTCATAACTGACACAGATCATATTTTATCATAAAATCATTCATATTTCCAAAATCATAGTTTTCATATCAGATAGTTCAAAATCAGATGTTTCATAATTCAGAAATCAGAGTTCAGATAAGCAATAGCTCAAACAAATCAGATTTTGGGATTCATAGCAAAGGCTTAGGAAACCCTAATACGAAAGAAAAGGTTAAAAGGAACCTTTACTGAAAAGGTCAGAATATCTGTACGATAACACAAGTGTCTTAAAGTAAGACAGAATATCCGTACCTTATTCCAAAGCAAATGATCGAAAAGCAGAAAGACGGAAGGCAAAGGATTACTCCCTCTTCTCAGAACCTATAGACATTAACGGTCGTCCATGTTATTTATGATTCCATAATCGTCGAAATGATCTTTTAATATTTGGTGTTCATACTTAATGTATATTAATGATTTTCATACTTTGGGTTTTATTAAATGAGACTTAAGTATTTTATAATTAATGTTGTAGATTAGGGTTTGTTATATCATTTATTAAAGTCTAGGTTTAAATGTGAAAATAGTTTATAATTCATAACTCACACATGAAATAACGAATTACTATATTTAGCTCAAACCCTAATCGACTCTCATTTATGTTCTAGGGTTTTCTTATTCTTTAATATCTCATTAATATGCATTTACTTTACATGTTACGTCTTAATGACTCGCTACTTAACCTAACACGTAAATGATAACAATCTTTCCTTTTATGTTTTACCATGTACGTTTATGATTTTATGTGACATACAAGTTACTTATTACTCGGATAACTACACATGTACATAATTATTAGTTCACTTGAATTAATATAACACACACAAAAGAGACACGTTCACAAACATTTAGGGTTTGATATACATTATTCGCTTTACATATTAAACTAGGGTTTATGTTTACGTGACCCTTACTTGTTTAATACATGTTCAAAACTTATATATATATAGTTCGGTTCAAGCTAGGGTTTCGGCTAGTAGGTTATACGCAAGTCCTAGCTCGTCTAAACACGTTACATATTCAAGTTATGATGTTTTACATAGGCCGAATAAATTACAAATGGTTCGGTCCTAACTCATGCATGGTTCGGCAATACATAACTCAACATATTCAAGACCCGATTCAATATTACATCTTACGTTACATGTTCTTTAATATTTATCAAGTTTAATCATTAGGGTTTGCCTTGGTTTTGGTTTACACGGCTCGGCCAATAAAAGAAACAAGAAAACTCGAGTAAACGAAACATAGCTCGACATATACATGCAAGGTACATCAAAGGAAGACGAATAAACGTTATACCTTTACTTGTTTGAAGCTAAAACTCGACAGCAAGGGGTCTTGAGGTTCGGCCGAATGGAAACAAAGAGAAAAAGAGAGGCAAGACTAAAACTAGGGTTTCACTTTTGAGGTTAATGTGTTGTATTTATAGTTGTAGTATTTAGTTTAGGTTTAGGAGGGGGTTGGGTTCGGTTTGGGTCTAACCGAGCTCAAAGGATCGCCCAAATGGGCTTCGGCCCTTGATCCCACGAACACAAACAAACGCCCCTCGTGGGCTTCTCTTGATCCTCGGCTTGGCGCAAAACAAACAAAACAAACGAGCCCATCCAACAAATGAACGACCCAACATATTAGCAAAACGTTTAATTCCTTCGTCGTACCAAAGTCGTTCACGTAATTATATTCGTCAAGTTTTATTTATTCGCAAGTTAGGCTTTTAATTTAATACATTTATTATAAACGCATTTTACATATTTTATAATTCTTGGTTCCAAGGGTATTTTCGTCTTTATATATGTTTTAGATTTTCGGGTTTCACAACCATGCTCATCAAGCTTCACTTTGAAGATCCACTTTAGAGCAATGATCATAGCACAGTCTAGAGCAGGTACTAATTCCCATAAATCTAATCGATCAAACTCATGAATTTATTCTTGCATGGCATTGAACCAGCTGTCTTCATTCATAGCAGTTTTAACATATTTAGGTTCGATCTTAGAGAGTATGGAGTTGAAGAAGCACCATAAGGCATCAGTAGCAAGTAGTTTACGAGTGGAAACAGGACGAGAAGGGTTTCCAATGATGTTGTCCAATGGGTGATCATGTGTCCATTTTCTAAGGTGTTCACGTGGTTGTTGTTGTGGAACTGAAGTAGCAGAGTCGATGTCTCCTGATGAAGATGGTTCTGATGATGAATTAGGAGAAAATATATTTTCAAATGGAGCATCTTCGGGAGTAGCAAAGGGATTAACTTCATCCTGTGAATCAAAAGCAATTCCATGATGTACACTCGGTGATTGAAGGTTTGTTGATGAGACAGATTGATCAGCAGCAGGCGCTTCCTGACTTAATGACATAGAAACTGAAGGATTGACTTCATTGACAGGGATAGAAGCAGCCTCTGTTGATGGAATTGACATATCAATAGCACTTGGCTCAAATGTTTCATCAAACAAAGGATTAAACAATTTCTTCAAATCATCTTCAGAGGGAGGTACATAAGGAGTTGCTGGTGAATGATTAGACACAAGAGTATAACTGATAGGACTACTAGATGAGAGTTGTGATGCGGGTCCAGAACTGGATTGTCCTGGAGCCATTTGACCGGTCAACTCATCAGACGTAACGTGAATTGTCTCCATAATATTTCGGATTCTCTTGTTGTAGATTCGGTATCCTTTTCTGTTTGGTGCATATCCTACAAATACCCCAATGTCCGCTTTAGCTTTCAGTTTACCTAAGTCTTGACCATCATTAGTTGGGTAACATAATGCACCAAACACTCGAAGGTATGATAGATCAGGTTTTCGATTGTGGACAAGTTCATACAGAGTCTTTCTATGAGATGTGTGGATTAGGGATCGATTTTGAGTGTAACATGCAGTGGCAATAGCTTCAGCCCATAGAAACATTGGAACCTTTAAGTAAATCAGCATCGTTCTTGCGGCTTCCACAAGAGTTCCATTTCGTCTTTCAACTACACCGTTCTGTTTAGGAGTTCGTGGAACACTTCTTTGAGGACTAATTCCAACACTTTCATAAAATTCATTGAGTTCTTTATTAACAAACATTGTCAGTTCGGATGATTCGAACCATTTTGTTGAGTCGGATCTGAAGTTGTTTAATAAGTTTAATGAGGACATCTGGAGTTTCATCCTTTGTCCTCAAAAACTTAACCCAAGTGAATCTGGAGTAGTCATCAACCACTATTAGAATGTATTTCTTCCCATTTATCATTTGCACTCTCATTGGTCCGCATAAATCCATATGAAGGGTATGAAGAACTTCCATTACTGAGTTTGTGGGCATATTTCGTGCTTTTTCCTAATTGGCAAGCTGAACAGAGATGATCTTTTTCATATTTCAATCTAGGTAAGCCTGTGACAAGATCCTTTCTGGAAAGGTTATTAATGGTGCTGAAGTTCAAGTGATTGAGACGACGATGCCATAACCATGACTTTGTTTTTGAAGCTTTTGACAACAAGCAAATTGGTGAGGACTTCATCATGTCTTCGATAGATATGGTGTATAGGTTTGAACCACGGGTTCCTCTGAGAAGTTCCACACCATCAAGCTCTCTAACGAAACAAGTATGCTTTCTGAAAGCCACTTCTAAATCGGAATCACTGAATTGACCAACAGAAAACAGATTATGACCAAGACCTTCTACGTAATATAGCCTGGAAATTACACTTTTACCAACCACATAATCTCCATAACCCATAATTGCACCAAAATGATCGTTCCTGAATCTAACTGTCCCGACGAATTTTCTCACGAAGTTCATGAGCCGTGACCGGTCTCCAGTCATATGCTTGGAACAGCCTGAGTCCAGGTACCACAGAACGATTTGAACGATCTGCAGTTGAACACAGACAGGAATGGATAACTGGATAATTGGGATCCCCATGCAAGAATGGGTTCCATTTGTTAGTAACAGTGATTGGAACTCCCACATCAGAAATAGAAACACCTATATCAGAAATAGAAGCAATGGAATCATTAGGAATAGATGCATTGATGGTGTATGTATTTGACCTATTCAAAGTATGTTCACTTCTTAAAGGAATAGTTCTACCAGTAGGCATCCATTTTCTAGTGGGCATTGTCTTAGCAGAAAAAGGTATCCATTGATAACCTATATTTCTAAATGTTCTTCGTGTGGGTTTCCACTGTTTTCTAACTTTCTTACGTCTTTGCCTTTTATCCTTCTTAGCATGATTTTTAGCATTAACAATTTTAACTGTGCATTTGACAGAATTAGACAAAACATTCACACCACATTCATGATTAGCAACAGAATTCAAGCAGACATCATTACATGGTTTGCATATAGTATCAGAATTCGAATTAATTACAGTACGCCTATGGCTAATACTAGAATCAACACGATTCGTTTTATTCAACTCAAACTTAAAGTTCCTAGGTTGGTCTTCTACTCTCTTCCAATGCACATTCTTAGCTTGCGAGGTCCTATCTTGTTTGGTATTGCATGGAGGCTTTGACCCGCTTGCTTTAATGTCACTGATTACTCATGTAGAGGGAATTATGGGAACATTAGTTGGTTGATCTACTTTTTGCATTCCTGAACTAGATGTGCAAGGATCTGAAATACTAGAAGGCACATTAGTGTTCACTTTCTTAAAGCTGGGCATGGAATGGTTAGTATGCTTGGCACTAGGCATAGAACAGGGTATCAAGGGATTGACTTGCTCACCTAGGGATTTAGGGCATATTGTAGTTAAGCATTCTAAAAGTTCTTGAGATCGTTTGGCATATAAGCATGCATGGCCAATTGCATTATCAAGTGGTTTCTCTAACTTATCCTCTTCTACAATCTCACAGAGACATTCTAGGCTGTCCTTAAGGTATGAGAAATATGTTTGAATAGCAAGTTTGTTATTCCTAAGATGAGGAGGAACAAATTTCACAGACAAAGCATATTTATTACAACCATGCACCTTTGATGCACCATTCTCCCTATTGGTCATTGGCATTTTCCCTTTTACCTGACTCTTCAGATTCTCAATTTCCTTTTGCAACAAAGTTATTTGTTCATTATTTTTGTTACAAGTGACTTTTATTGACTCAAATAACTCATTGAAATGACGTTTAACCTTTTCATTTTCTTCTAGAAAACTCTCATTTTCCTTTTGTAAAGCATTAACCAAGTTTTGAAGATGAAAGTTTTGAGAATTCCGAGAATCTAAAGGAGGAGGCATTTGGGAGCCAGTCACATTGTTCTTTTCACCCTTTAATAGAGAAATTTGGGCTTTCAACTTTCTGATAGTGTTACAGTGAGCTTGAATCTGTTCATCACGTTTGTTTATTTCAAAAACTGCATCAAACTCTGGAACATCTGAAGATATCTTGATGTTTGAGGTTTTAACATTTTCTTTGAGATGTTGATATTTTAGTTATAAATCAAAATGTTTAACTTCTAGTTTAGAAAAATGTTTTACCAAATTATCGTGATCATCCTCTTTAATTTTCTCACTTAGTTTAGAATTTTTGATTTCAAGCTCAATGACACGATCATAGGAGACTTTCAAAGCAAGAGATAATTCATGAAATTGAGAAGCAGTAATAGAACAATTAGTGGCAGCATAGAACACATCTTGAGAGATACATTCAGAAATAAGATTCTCATTCAAGGTATGCAAGTTCTTCCTCTCACTCTTATTATATTTTAATTCTCGCTCATAGTCGCTAACCTCAACAATCATTGCATCAAATTCCTTTTCCATTCCTTTAATATATGTATCTATCCCCTTTTTAAGACTCTCAAATTGATCTTTTAGTTGTTTAAAGAAAGGCAAGACCTCCGTTAAATAACATTCTTTTGTTTGCTCAAAACCCCTTTCCCCTTCAGTTATCCCAGTGGGTGTGATCCTTTTCTTACAAGTTTTCTCAAAGTCAACAAATAATTGAAAAATAACATATTGACTGATTAAGGTCTTGCTCTTAGTGGCAATAGTTCTAGGAACTAAATGCATTGGTGTATTTGGAGGATACACAGTTGCTGCAGGCATTTTCCTAAGGGGAGGGTTTGTTTCAACAAGATTTTCAGCTTTTTTCTTATCTAAGTCCTTTTTCCAGAACACTTGTTCAGGTGTTAACAAAGTTTGAGGCTTAAACTTGTTTAAGGAAATCCAATTTTCCTTTTTGTAATCATGGGGTTTGACAGTGATCTTATTCTCTTTGAACTTGGGATCGTTAAGCTTCTTATCCATTTTCTCCCTAGATGCATCATCTAATTTTCTATCTTCCTCAGTGCAATCAATGCAACTAGGTGTCTGTCTAGGTTTAAGAATCTCATTGCCATCATATATTACATTTTGAGCAGCTTTTGCTATCTTACCATACTCAGGGTTGGATTCCTTTATAATGGGGATACTATGCTTATCGTTGAGAACTCTATGCTTCGTGATCATGTGAGCAGTCTGAATGGTATTCCCTTGTACGTACAACTTATTTTCAAGCTTGTTTTTCAAGGTTTTTAGATTAGAAAAATCATTCAAAAGTTTTGATTCCTTAGCACTGAATTCTTGCTTAAGCATTTTAACATTTTCTTGAAGTTCTTGTTTTTGCTTAGCAGTTTTAGAAAGCTTTTCTTGAAAGGAGTTTAACTCTTGTTTTAATACCTCTTCTCTAAACTTACTTTTTCTAATAGTTGTACGCATTTGGTCATCCATTTCCTGCTCACGGGTGGTTATCTCAAACTTAGCACGTTGTTCATAAATGGCAACTCGTTCTTTATAGGCATTAAGTTCAGAGATAACAGAATCATCAGGGGCACATGCAGTGTATTCATCAAAAATATAGTCATCATTGACTGCAGAAGATGCATCACTTGGTACAGTCTCACTTTCACTTTGTTTCACATATTGATCATATGGGATAACATTGATATTACCCATATTTTCAATATCTGACTCAAAAGTTTCAGTTGATTGTACTTTGTTATGTATCTTTTGCTCATCAACATCATCGTATAGCTTTAATACATCTGAGATGATTGATTCTTTGGATGGACTAGCTTGTTGTGGTGAGGGGACCTTTGGAGAGACCATTAGAGAAATGCTAGCCATGAAAATTGTTTGTGCAATAGGTTCATCATCGACGTCAGAGTCGTATGCATCACAGTCTGCAACTTGAAAGGCATTCTGATGATTATGACCTATCTCCTGAATTGGCTGCTCATCCACATCTGCATCATATGTCTTAGCATTTCCCTCAGCAAGAAACAACAACTCCTTTTCATCCAAAGCTGCACCATTATCCTGAGCATGCACAAGCAACATCTTATCCCTGAAGTACTCTGCATTCTGAGGGTGTTTTGGCGATGTGCAGTTCCTTGCAATATGTCCCTCACCACCACAGTTGTAACACTTGATCGGCTTTTCTTGTCCTTGATTTCCATTCCTTCCCCTATTCTGATTTGCCACATATCCTCTACCAACTCCACCTCTTCCTTGTTCATATTGCCTTTCTTGAACTGGTTGTACCATAACCTTCTCATCTCTAACAGTGGCTTGATTGTGTGGATTGGATGCTGTTCTGAGGTTGTTGTTGGTTTGTGGGAGAGAGTTCATGTTTTGACTAATCATGAGAGCCAGTTGATTAATGAAGTTTCCCACGCGTGCATCATCATCAGCTTGTTTGAACATTGGATCGGGAATGAGTTTGTGATTACCATTACCCATGGGTATAACTTGAGAAGCTTTGGTGGTAATTCCAATATTGGTGTAAAATGCTATTGAATCATTTGATGAACTTGTTTCTCCCTGGTTGGTTTTGAACTGATCAAGAATCCTTTTTTCAAACATAGCATGTCTCTCATTCTGAAGAAGGAATGCATAGAGTTGCTCATAGTTTGTATTCTTCAATCCTTTGGTTAGCCTCACAGAAGTGACAAACTTGTGCCATTCGGGATTTATGTTGTTCACAAATTTTGAGTTCAACTGAATGTTTGGCATGGTCATTTTGATATTCATCATATCATTAACAAGCTTGTGGAATCTCACGTAATACTCATAGACACTCTCATCTGGTTTCATCTTGAAGTGCTCAAATTCATCATAGAGTTGTGATTCTCTGTCTTCCATAGTTAATTTAGAACCTGAGAGAAGCATCTTGACATTATCCCACACTGCCTTGGCTTCGGTGTTGTGATTGATAACCTTGTAGATATCCTTTGGAAGACCTTGAACTATGATATTAGAAGCCCTGATATCAGCATCGAATCTCTTTTTCTCCTTATCATTGAGCTCATCATATGTCTTTGGTCTGTCTATTCCATAGATCAT
The DNA here is from genome assembly GCA_019973895.1 of Chrysanthemum seticuspe. Taxonomy (NCBI): domain Eukaryota; kingdom Viridiplantae; phylum Streptophyta; class Magnoliopsida; order Asterales; family Asteraceae; genus Chrysanthemum; species Chrysanthemum seticuspe. The sequence goes on from BPTQ01000006.1 coordinate 184,175,415, forward strand.
TATTCCATCTGCAGCTGTATCAATTAAGTCTCTTGTAGTCTCAATCTGATAAGGTCCTTCATCAATCGATTTGAGAATGTTGACCCCATTTTCCTTTCCAAGACAGTACAATCTGATTCTTTGAGCCCAAGATTCGTAGTCAGTTCTGTCAAGCATGGGTGGACGAGTATCTGAACCAGCTGCTTGAACATCCTCGGCAACAGTGGAGATGATTGTAGGTACTTTGGTAGACATGTTTAAAGATTACACGGGATTTTATAACTCAATGATTAAACCGGGAAATACATTCTTTCACGGGATTTTACTAAATCAAGAGAAAACCATATTACACACAAGACTCAACCAAGTCACTAAGAATCCTTGAACCAAGTCGCTAAGCACCAAGTTGCTAAGTAATTAGAAGACAAGTCGCTAAGTTCCAAATCGCTAAGAATTTTGACAGCACGTCGCTATGTACCAAATCGCTAAGACGTCAAGTCGCTAAATAGCAACTCGCTAAGGTCCAAATCGCTAACACCAAGTCGCTAAGAAACTTAAGAACAAGTCGCTATCAAAATTGAAAGCAAGTCGCTACCTTACCAAGTCGCTACCCGTAGTGGAGAATCCACTAAGTGTACTGTTTGTCGGCTTGTCTCAAAAGACAAGTCGCTAGGACTAACTCGCCACCAAATAACACTACAACTCGCTACCTTTTACTGAAGCAAGTCGCTAAGTAGAAATTCACTCCGAGAGTCAAGTCGCTACCAAGAAAAACTTTAAAAACACACTTTTCAATCCAAAGCAAGCTCAACCACAGTGATTCAAGCTTACCAAATCAAAACCTAAGCACATACAGTGATTCTAAACACAAAAGTACACCCAAAATTCAAACTTTAACACAAGAAATGAACCAAATGATGCAAAAACCACTAAACTTTTTCAAACTCAAAAACCATCTAAAAACCACTAGAAATCCAAGGATATGTAAGAGATGATCTAACCATGGCTCTTGATACCATTTGTAACATATTGGATTTCACAAACACATTATATCACTAACACAAGAGGCGTACAAGATGAATTTTAGAGAGAGAAAGTTAGAGGTTTAGGGAACTTTAGTGAGAGAAAGAAAAATCTTATTATGAGCTCCAACTCTCTACCTTGGGAGGTAGAGAGTATTTATAGTCTTACAATAAAACGCCACCTGACGGGCTATGGATCAGGTATACAGTGGGAAAAGACCCGTCCGTCCTCCACGGTGTTACTTAACTAAATACTACTTAACATTAAATAACTACGACTATGAGCTTTCTAACGGATACATATACTTGAGGTGACCGACACTTTAATACCTGGATTTTCTAAATCCTAACAAGTGTAAGAAGCAGACTATTTAGGCCAATTCCACCACTGAAGCTGAGTATGTGGCTGCTGCTAGTTGTTGTGGTAAAGTGCTTTAGATCAGAATCAATTGTTGAACTTTGGGTACAATTTTATGGATACTAAGACTTACATTGACAATAACAGTACAATATGCATCATTAAAAATCCAGTTTTGCATTCTAGAACTAAACATATTGAGATAAGGCATCACTTTATTAGAGATTGTAATGAGAAAAGGTTAATTCAAATGGTTAAAATTCATATTGACTTCAATGTTGCTGATCTTCTCACTAAAGCTTTTGATGTGGGGTGGCTTCAGTATCTTGTAGTTAGTATTGGTATGATAAATCTCTAAGTCTCAACTTTGTTTTGTAAAAGTTTGTAAAATAAATGTAATGCTATTGGTAGATCTTAGTACTGCTAGTTTAGTTTTATCCACTGCTTGTTATTTTTGTTCCCACTAACAATTTTGCAGATCAAGAAGTAAAATCACAATCAGTAAGTAGGAATAGACATTAAAGGAAATATGGAAATATTATTCATTAGATATACTGCACCCTAAGATGCAGTGGTACAACTATGCCTATCCATACTACCATCATCAGAGTCTATCACATCAAACCATCAAAAGACAACAACACAGGACTATCATCAAAAGACTACAACATAAAGACTACCACCAGGCTACTCCCTTGGCCTCTTTCCTATTCCCCATGCTGGCATGCTCTGCTTTCCTCTTCCCCCAACCACAGCCCACACTTTTAGGCTAGGAAGACCTATCACTTGCTCTCTATTAGGTGGAGCTGATGAGGATGCAGCTGCAGGAAGTGCTGAAGTATAAGAAGTTGCAAGTGGTTCTGGTGGTGGAATCTCTGCAAGGGGAGCAACAATCAACACTCTCGAGGAAGCTTCATCATCTGTGTCCTGATAGGGTGACACATAACTGGCATTGAGCTAAGTTCAGAACTTGAACCCTTAATGAGAGCTTCTTGGGGTACTGGTTGTAAAGCAGAAGGTCCAACAGGAGCAGTGTTTGTACTCATGTATGTGATCGATGTGTTCTTTGGGGGAAAATAGTTTTCCCATTCATTGTTGGAAGATGGAATTTGTTGGAATATGAAAGTGCTGAAGATATCAAAGTACTGAAGATATGAAAGTACTGTAAGCTGCAAAGTACTGGAAGAAGTCAAATAGTCAAAGTACTGCTAAAGACAGAGTCAAAGTACTGCAAGATAAAGTCAAAGTACTGCTAGAACAAACAAACTGTTATATTCGTTTATGGAAAGTATTGTATTTCATGTTTAGATTACTTGTCGTACAAGGTTATCAAATGTAAACCGACTAGGATATCTTTGAGCCTATAAAAGGATTCCTAGATTGGCATTAGAGGTACGATTTCAGAAAAAGAGTTTTAGAGTTTACGAATTAGTGTTTTTAGAGAAAAGTTCGATTATCTTAGAGTTGTATTAGAGTATCTGCATAATAAGCAGATTTAGAGTTTATAATAAAGTTATTCTTCTTAGCTTTGTTAAGTAAATTCCGCGTACTTGATAAAGATTGCTCAGTGTTTCTTTGTTAATAACTTAGGTTTTATCCGAGGTTATTAAACCTTAACAAGCTAGTTAAGTTAGTTTGATTAAAGTATATCGATCCAACAAGTGGTATCAGAGATTGTGTGGAAACTCTGACTAGGAAGAAACCCTACTTCAACAATATTCAAAGATGTCGACTGAAGCTGTTCCACCACCCTCAATCACCTCACTCAGAATTCCAGTCATTAAGAAGGGAGAATATGATCTCTGGTGCATGAAGATGAGGCAGTATACCCCTCAATCACCTCACTCAGAATTCCAGTCATTAAGAAGGGAGATATGATCTCTGGTGCAGTGCATGAAGATGAGGCAGTATATTGCCATTACAGACCATGCTCTGTGGAATGTAATTGTGAATGGGAATGAAGTTGTTCCAGAACCTGTTCAAGTTCCTGGACAACCTTTAGCACCAAAGGCAGTTTTACCAGCAGCAACCCTAAGGAATCAAGAGAAGGCACTTAACATTCTCTTGTCTGCTATTCCAGATGGTCATCTTCTCAAGTTTCATGATGCTAAAGATGCTAAGCAGCTCTGGGCTGCTCTCAAGACCAGATTTGGAGGGAATGAAGCCTCTAAGAAGATGCACAGAAACTTGCTGAAACAATAGTTTGAAACTTTCACAGTTGGAGAAAGAGAGAGTCTTGATGCTGCATATGATAGGTTTCAGAATATCCTCAACATGTTGGAGTTATACAAGGCAGAAGTATCAGTTGAGGATGCTAATTTGAAGTTTCTAAGGAGTTTGCCATCTACATGGCATGTGATTGCTACTATGATCAGAGGACAACAAGGATTGGATGTTATGGACTTTGATGATCTCTATCATCAACTGAAGGTGTATGAACATGAGATGAGTGGTCAACCCAATTCCAAATCTCACAGTATTGCTTTTCTATCATCTGAAAAGAAGAGCAGTACTTTCAAAAGTACTGCTTCTCCTCAAAGTACTGTTTCTCAAAGTACTGCTGTTTACAATCCACCATCATATGCTCAGCAGGCCCCACCATCTACTACTTTGAACTCAGATGAAGTTGTGTGCTCCTTCTTTGCACAACAAGCAAGCTTACCTGTCACTTATGAAGAGGATCTAGCACAGATTGAAGAAGATGCACTTGAAGAAATTGATATCAGGTGGCAAGTTGCTTTGATCACTGCAAGGATCAAAAAGTACATGAAGAAGACAGGCAAAAATATTGATTTCAAACCAAAACAAGGAATAACTTTTGACAAATCTAAAATTGAATGCTTCAATTGTCAAATGACTGGTCACTTTGCAAGGGAGTGCAGGTTTGCTAAGTATCAAGCAAACAGAACATCTGAGAAGCCTAAACTTGAGCTCAAGGAAATTCCAATAACTGAAACAAAGGCTTTGGTTGCTCAAGAGAATTTATCAGAGGTTGACTGGAGTGAAGAGTTTGATGATGAACCAGTGACTTACTGTATGGTAGCAGTGGAAGATGCAGTTGAAGACACTGTGGAAGAATTGGACTGGAGCACTGCTTTTGATGAAGAATCTGAACATGCTGCTTTGGAATCTGATGATGGCTTTGGAGGATTTGATTGGAGCAAAGAAAGTGAAGATGATCCTGTTCTTCTTGCTATGGTGGCTACTTCACCAACTCAGTCTCCTATCTCTGAGGTATGCTCAAACTGTTATGAGTTTTATCAAAAATTACTTAACAGTTATGTGATTGAAAGAGATAATTGTATTAGGGCTAGGTCTGAGGTAGCAGGATATCAAATCACTTTAGAGTCTATAGAAGCTAAAATCATAACACATGAAAATAATGAAATGGCTTGGGCTGAAAAGTATGAACAACAGGATTACCAGTTAAAACTTAGTGAATGGAAACTAAATTGTAAAATTGCTGAAATTGAGAAATTAACTAAGGAAAGAGATGATTTGGTAGCTAAGTTTGCTGCTTGAAGAGAGTCTGGCTTGTCCCATGTTGCTTATGTTGAAAAACAGAGAAGGGCTTACATTAGAACAGGCTTAGGATTTGGAATGGACTTTAGTAACGTAGATGAAAACCAACCTAGTGATCAGGATGATGGTGTTTTTGAGGACATAACTACTAGTGATGATGAGCTTATTAACTATCTAGATTCATCTAGTAATGAGGGCTCAGTAAGTGAACCACCTCCTGAATATAAGAAAGACAATGGTTATCATGCTGTTCCTCATCCCATTAGTCATCACCCCTCTAGGCCGGATGTTTCTCGTTATGGTGTAGATAGTCTAGAGTTTATAAAGAAGCTTGTTGCTCAATCTAGGTCTGAGAAACCCAAAGAAACTGTTGAAAACAAGGTTCAAAATCCAGCAGTACCTTTAAACCAAAGTACTGCTCAACAAGCAGTACCTTCTGCAAAACCTTTTTCAAACAGTACTGCTAAACCTTTTTGGGATAATTTTGGTCAAAACAGATTTTATCAGTCATCAAGAAGGCAAAATAATTTTGGACATAGACATAGAAGAAATCACTTTGGTCATATGGGTCAAAAACTGTGTTTTGTGTGTTATAGTCCTACTCACTTAATCAAAGATTGTGACAAACACTCAGAATATTTAAGCAAGTTTCCAAGGAATAAGTCTAACAATCAGAGACCTAGAGAGCACAAACCAGTTTGGACTAACTCTAATAGGGTTAATCACAGAAACTTCACACCAGATCATAGATATCCACATCAGAGAAGACCTTCAGTATCTCACAGTACTTTCCAAAGTACTGCTCAGAGACAAGGTACTGAAAACCATACTTGGGATAGAAATTCTAGGAGATCTCACTATCAACCTAAAAGGTATCAAAATTCATATAGGGGATCTAGATCACAAGAACCACCTGTTAAAACTGAATGGATTAAAAGGGACAGTACTGCTGAGAGACATACAACACGTTCAACAAAAAGTGAATCAGATGTTTTTGTGACAAAAGAAAATGCTAACAATCTGGTGAAAGAGATTTATGTTGAAAAACCAGAGAGTTTTGAAAATCCACATGCTAAAAATAAGATAATTTTGGATCATAATATAAGAGATAGTGAGAATTACATACTCAAAGAATTTGAGTTTGTAACTTCTCAAGGGGAACACAAGTCAGTAATGGCTTGGGTTCCTAAAAGTTTCTAACTCTTTTCTTTGTGTGCAGGGCAACCCAGAAGAGGAGCTTAAAGATCATCTTATTGTGGATAGTGGTTGCTCTGGAAGTATGACAGGCGATAAAGAGATCCTGTCTGATTTTAGAAATATTAGTGGAGGTAAAGTTGCATTTGGGAATGATCCCAATGGAGGAAGGATTACTGGGAAAGGAACAATTAAAGCTGGCAGAATTGACTTTGAGAATGTCAGATATGTGAAGGAGCTTAAGTTCAACTTGTTGTCAGTTTCTCAAATTTGTGATAAAAAGCATCCTGTGTTGTTCACTGACACAGAATGTCTCATCCTTTCTTCTGACTTCAAACCTATTGATGATGACTTGGTAGTACTTAGAGTACTAAGGACAAATGATGTGTATAGTTTAGACATGAAGAGTCTAAATTCCTATGGAAGAGCCACATGTTTGGTGGCTAAAGCAACATCTGAAGAGGCACATCAATGGCATAGAAGATTGGGCCATGTGAATTTCAAGAACATCAACAAACTGGTCAAAGGCAATTTAGTGAGAGGTTTACCTTCAAAGACTTACAAGAATGATCAATCATGTTTGGCATGCAAGAAGGGTAAACAACACAAAGCTTCCTGCAAGAAGCTTGATGAAAGAAATATTAGAGAACCATTGGAGCTATTACATATGGATTTATTTGGACCTGTCTCTGTGGCAAGTTTAAATAAGAAGAAGTACTGCTTGGTTGTTACTGATGACTGTAGTAGATTCAGTTGGGTTTTCTTTTTGGGCTTTAAAGATGATACTTTTGATGCTATTCAGACTCTAATTATAGCACTTGAAAACCAATTAAGACTCAAGGTTCGAGGTATTAGATGTGACAATGGCACTGAATTCAAGAATAAGCCTATGGATGACTTTTGTGCTAATAAAGGCATAAAGAGGGAGTTTAGTATTGCTAGAACACCACAGCAAAATGGTGTTGCAGAGAGGAAGAATAGGACCTTGATTGAAGCAGCAAGGACCATGTTAGCAGATTCTCATCTCCCTATTCAATTTTGGGCAGAAGCTGTAAGTACTGCATGCTATGTACTTAACAGGGTCTCTGTCACCAAACCCCAGATGAAGACACCCTATGAATTGCTGATGGGCAATAAACCCAACATTCGTTTTATGAAGCCTTTTAGATGTCCTCTTACTATTTTGAACACTATTGATAATTTGGGGAAGTTTGATGGCAAGTCTGAAGAAGGTTACTTATTGGGGTATTGTACTAATAGTAAAGGCTTTAGAGTCTACAACAGAGTTACTAAGAAGATTCAAGATTGTCTTCATGTTGAGTTTCTAGAAGATCAAGACAATGAGAAAGGAAAAGGTCCTGATTGAATGTTTGATCTTGAGATTTTATCTCCTTCAATGAATTATGTTCCTGTTAGAGAAGAAAATCAACCTTTGCACACTGAAGAAAATATTCAATATGTTGTTCATGATGTTCATATTAGACCTGATCCTGTTCTTGATAAAGATCCTGCAAGTCCAAAACAAAGTACTGATGTTCCTAAGCAAAGTACTGATTCTCCAAAGCAAAGTACTGTTGCACCAAAATCCTCATTATCTGCAGAGGATCAATCTATTCAAGAGGAACTTAATCAGATGCTTCTTCAAGATGTATTAGCACATTCTTACACTGATGAACAAAGGAGAGCTTATGAAGAGGCAAAGAAGAAGAACAAGACTGCAGAGTACTCTTACAGTACTTTGGACAGTACTTTCAACCAAAGTACTGCTGCACCTGTTGACAGTACTTTAGATGATTTGGATGATCCTACCATGCCTGAGTTAGAAGAAACTGATGATGAGCTTGAAGATGAAGGTATTTTCACAGATTCCAATGAAGGTGCTGATTATACTAACTTGGATGATACATATGAAGTTTCACAGTCTCCTATTTTACGGATTCATAAGAATCATCCTACTGATCAAATCATTGGTCCTTCTACATCTGGAGTTATGACAAGACACAAAGCTAAGGGTTTCACAAAACCTCATAATGCTTTACTTAGCTTTGTGTATAAACAAAACAGGCTAAATCATAAGGACCATCAAACCTGCTTATTTACATGTTTCATCTCTCAAGAGGAACCCAAGAATATTGCTCAAGCTTTGACTAAAGAAAGCTGGGTTGAAGCTATGCAGGAGGAACTTCTTCAATTTAAACTTCAAGAGGTTTGGGTTTTATGTGATCTTCCAGATGGGAAGAGAGTTATTGGAACCAGATGGGTCTTTAGAGTTAAAAGAGATGAAAGAGGCAATGTTATCAAGAACAAGGCAAGGTTAGTTGCTCAGGGTTATAGACAGGAGGAAGGGGTAGATTATGATGAGGTATTTGCTCCTGTGGCAAGGATTGAAGCAATTAGAATCTTTCTTGCTTTTGCTTCTTATATGGGTTTTCAGGTATATCAGATGGATGTTAAGAGTGCTTTTCTTTATGGCACTATTACAGAAGAGGTGTATGTGAAACAACCTCCAGGTTTTGAAGATCCTAAGCATCCAAACAAAGTCTATAAGGTGGTTAAGGCTTTATATGGTCTTCATCAGGCACCTAGAGCTTGGTATGAGAGGCTCTCTACATTCTTATTACAACATGGATACAGGAGGGGAGCTATTGACAAGACTTTATTTATTAAGAGAGACAAGAAGGATATCATGTTAGTTCAAGTTTATGTTGATGATATCATCTTTGGGGCTACCAAACAGTCCATGGTTAAGGAGTTTGAGCAGCTGATGCAGAAGGAATTTCAAATGAGTTCAATGGGAGAGTTAACATTCTTTTTAGGACTTCAGGTTAAGCAGTCCAAGGAAGGAATTTTCATTAGCCAAGACAAGTATGTTACTGACATACTTAAGAAATTTAATTTTGATGATATGAAGGCTGTTACTACACCGATTAAATCTATCAATTCATTGGGAAAAGATGAAGATGGACAGCCTGTTGAAGTCAAGTTATACAGATCTATGATTGGCTCTCTTATGTATCTTACTGCATCACGACCTGATATCATGTTTGCAGTTTGTTTATGTGCCAGATATCAAGTTTCACCAAAGATATCTCACCTGAATGCCGTAAAGAGAATTTTCTGTTATTTGAAACAACAACCTAAGTTGGGGTTGTGGTATCCTAAAGAGTCACCTTTTCACTTAGAAGCTTTTTCAGATAGTGACTATGCAGGAGATAATTATGATAGAAGATCCACAACTGGTGGATGCCAATATCTTGGAAGAAGGTTAGTCTCCTGGCAATGCAAGAAGCAGACAATTGCAGCAACATCATCTACTGAAGCTGAATATGTAGCTGCTGCAAGTTGTTGTGGTCAAGTTTTATGGATGCAAAATCAACTCTTGGATTATGGGTTCAATTTTAAGAATACTCCTATCAATATTGATAATGAGAGTACTATTTGTATTGTGAAGAATCCTGTTTATCATTCCAAGACAAAGCATATTCAGATTAGGCATCACTTTATCAGAGATTGCTATGAGCATAGGCTCATTAATGTGGTTAAAGTTCACACGGATGACAAAGTAGCTGATTTACTCACAAAAGGTTTTGATGTGTCACGATTCAATCACTTGGTCGTGAGAATTGGAATGATTAACTACTAAGCTATGTTTAAGGGGAGGACTATAAGGTGTTAGGTATAGTCCTATGTATTGCTTGAGGGGAGGATGCTTGTTTATACTTAGCTTATATGGAGGTATTTGGCAAAGTACTGTTTTTCCTGAAAGTACTGCTTGGAAAGTACTGCTTGGGAAAGTACTGCTTATGTGGAAAGTACTGTTTGTCGTATTAAAGTACTGTTCCAACGGTAATATTGCTGGGTAATTGGTAGTAACGGTAACTTTGTTATTTAGGCTGTGATTTTTCAAATCCCACCTATAAATAACTTCTTTCCGATTTTCCCTCTCATATTATTACTTTATATCTTTTCCATACTTATCTCCCAATTACCATCTCTCAATTATTCGATACAATCTTTATTGTGCTCATCTTTTTCAACAATGGTGAATCGTTTAACTGTTTCGAAGCACAATATGGTGGCTAATTTGGACAAGACTGAGGCGAATGTGGCTTTCTATGATATAATTGATTATCTAACTGGGTCGCCTATTAGTTATGCTCTTTTAGTTGAGCCGGATGTTATTGAACCATGGATTCAAGAATTTTGGGCTAATGCTAGAGACAATATGGAGGAGGATGAATACTATATTAGATCAACGGTTGCTGGAAGGACTATCAAGATTACAGAAGCCTCTATTCGTGATGATTTATTATTTGGTGATGAAGATGGGGCTATTAGATTTGATAAGCAACTGATTTGGGATACTTTTCGGAATCTTGGTTATGAAGGTTCTTTGACTGAACAAACTTTCAAGAAAGCATTATTCTGTCCTCAATGGAAGTTCTTGATTCATGTTTTGCTCCATTGCATAAGTTCTAAAAGTACTTCTTGGGAGCAGTTTGGATCAAATATAGCATCTGCAGTGGTTGGCTTAGCTACTGATAGGATGTTTAATTTTTCACGACTTATTTTGGATGGGATGCTATCACATATATCATCTGGGTCAACATGGTTGATGTACCCACGATTTGTACAGGTTTTCTTGAACAAGCAATTGGCTGATGTTTCGAAACCTGCTACTTTGTTACTTGTTATTGTGCAACAAGCCAAAATCTATACATTCATGGCTAGGCGCAGTGATTTGTTCAGAGGTGGAGATATTCCCTTAACTACTTCCATGATGGAAGTTGTTCAAGCTGTACGTGCTGAAGAGGATGAAGAAAGTGAAGGTACTGATTCCGCCCAAGGTACTGCTTCACAAAGTGCTGCCTCACAAGGTACTGCATCTGCAAGTACTGCTTCTCGTGAAGGTACTGCATCATTACAGGGTGATGTTTCTCCAAGTCCTGAGGTTCAAGCAGAGATTGAGAGAACACCTACTCCATCTCCTCAACCATTTGTTTCTGTTTCAGAGGAACATTCACAAGTTCAAGGTGATGCTCCTAATATACCTCGTGAAGGTTTGACTTTGGATAATTATGCTTTAACAAGGGAGCTAGCTAGATTAAACAAGACTGTTGGACGTCAAGCTAAAGCGCTCAAGAAGTTGAAGCGTAGGTATATCTGGTTAAGGAATTTTATTAAACCATATATTCAAGGTTTCAACTTATGGGTTAAAGAGGAAAACAAACGTCGTAAAGCACTTCGTAAGGAATTGAAACGAAAGAAGGTTCCTAAATCATCTTCTGTCAACTTGGGGAGGAATTCAGAAAAGGATAATTTGAAAGAAGATGTTATGAAGCAGAAAGAATCTGAAGAAGATATTACAAAGAAGAAAGAATCTATAAGTTCAGCAGAAAAGATTATTTCAAAGGAACAAGAAGAAGAAGTACAAGTTCAAGGTACTGATGATCAAGGTACTGAACATCAAAGTAGTGTTTTTCATGATACATCTAGGCCAGAAGTAATAACACCAATAACTCCAAGGGTATTGAATTTTGATGAAGAAGCTGGTCCTTCTACATTTGTTATAGAAGAAGAGGAGGAAGCTACATTCAAACCTATTCATTCTGCGAGTGATGATGAAGTAATTGCTACAATGTTAGATTTGTCACAACCAAGAGGAGGAGTTACTATTAGAGATGTACAAGAAGAAGAACAACCAAGAACTGATCAACCTGCAATTGATCCAAAAGACAAAGGGAAAGGTATTCTGAAAGAAACTAAGAAGAAGAAACTTACTTTGGCAGAACTTAGAGCATTTGAAGTTGCAAGGAATGAAGCTGCAGCTAGAAAAGTTCAAGAAGAGTTAGATGCTAAAGATAGAGAAGAACAAGAAGCTCAAGAAGCTCTAAATAGAGAAGCAGCTCAAAAGGTGCAAGATGAATTGGATGCTGAAACTACTGAACCATTACAGTCTCCTACACCTGTTAGATATATGCAAAGAAGACCTAATTTAGCTAAAGAAAGGAATGCAATGATGGCATATCTAAAAAGCAGAGGATTTAAAGGATTGCAAAAGCTAAATTATGTGGATATGAAGAGATTATATGATGCTGAGAGAGAAGCCTATAAGAAAGATGTTGCAGGCATTAAAGATTTTAGAGAAGAAGCTTTTTGGACTGAAGCTGAAAGGAAGAAAAGCTTAAAGAGAAAAAGAAAAACTGATGTTACAGATGTTCAGTTTTCAAAGAAAGAAAAGGTTGAATTAAGATCTGAGACTAGTGATGAATTGAAGAATTATCTCAGAGTGGTAGATTTTGATTATACAAATGAAGATGAAGACATGAAGATGAACAGATCAATGATTAGTGTTTTCAAAGTTGAGAAATCTAAGAATGGAGATTACATGGTATTTCATAAAGAAGATGAAAGCTTCAGAGTTTTTAAAAGGCTATGGGATTTGCTGCATATTATAGATAGAGTAGATCTATTCTACTTATATCATGTTGTGAGGGCTTATTTTGAAGATAATCTATTAGAAGGAATTGGATTGGTTTTACATGGTGATCTCATAACTATGTGGGAAACTAATGAAGAAAGTACTGATGATATTTGGAAGGATCAAGAAAGCTGGGAAATAGTTTGCTGGAGATTCTTTGAAGAATCTGGAGTTCATGTTTTGGAGCTAGAAAATGGAACAATGATACACATGTTTGCAGAAAGAAGATATCCTCTTACAGTTGATCTCATGAGAAGAATGCTAGAGCATGGATTGGAAGTAGAAGAGGCTAATGAAATTGCTTGCATGGTTATCAATTTGTTTATAGACTGGACTACCATTGCTGAGAATGATCTTTAACTGGTATGAATTTTATTTAAATAAATATTTTTGATATATCAGTACTTTTATTCAAAGTACTGCTTATCAGACAGTACTTTCATCAAAGTACTGTTTGCTGAACTAAACCAGTTAAATGAATTTTAGAAAAACCTTTTTGCTAAGTATTAAATATTTTTGAAATAAAGGTTGAATAAATGGTTTTTGTGATGATAACATCAATAGGTTATCAATCCATGTTAGGATCGTATATTTGGTTGATATGGTGAATCGGGAGGTCTTGGAAGATGGAAGAAACCCATCTTCAAGTTAGAGAGAGAAAGCTAGAGAGAGAAGGGAAATACTATGTGTTTATTGAAAAGAAAAGTGAATTACACAAAGAGATCTCACCCCTCCATGGAAGTATGGAGGGGTTTATATACCCAAACACTTACATCTATCACTAAATGACATAACAAGCCCTTGTGTTTGAGGTAATAAAGATAGAAATGTAATCCCGTCAATGTCGTTCCATTTACGAGTTAGGAGCGATTCCAACAATCTTCCCCCAATGGGACGACATAAGGGATTACTTACAACATTTACTATAACTATAGAAAGCAAATAAAGAAAGGTCTTCATAAGCTCTTCAAGTGCAGAGGATGATGAAAGGTTACGCTCTTTGTCTTCTTCTGGTACCTTGACTTGAGAACCGTTTTCTTCACTTGTAGGCAAATGATGTAATATGCATAAATTGGATTAACTTCCCCCCAATTCATGCTGCATGTCTTTAGCAGCTTCTCCGTACACTCCTTTTTGGCGAAGTTTCTGAATCAGCTTCCCCCCAAACTGACAAATGTCTTCAGCAGATTCGAAACTTTGATGTAGTGAACATTTCCTCTAACTTTTGAAGTTTTCAGTACGCAACGGAATTTGTAGATGAGCAGTAAACCACACAAGGTAAATCTGACTTGTTGCGGAAAATCCGTTCGGGGGTAACATGCAAGAAATCAACAAGATCTTCTCATGTATGTAGATGCTTCACACCAAACAGACTACGAAAGACGAAATGAAACGACTTCCCCCTGAATGTTGCGGTCTATCGGAATAGTAGTAACCGGTTAATCTGCAATTACTCGATAAAATGACCGTGTGTAAGGCATCATGACATCCTATTTAGGTAATCTTCACACACGATAACTCTGTGAAAGTGAGACGATAACACCAAAGTGAGACGTTTGAACCACAAATCGTCTCATTTCTTCCCCCTGATTGAAGAAATTCATGAAAGGAAACGGGTTTTCGAAAAAAATCCAAAATCAAAGAAGCAAGGAACACCTATACTCTCTTCCCCCCGATGTTTTCAACAAATCAGAATCATACACCACGTATGTTGATGATGAAATTGGAGACATCGAAACCATGTATGTTCAATTAATCGAACAAGTGTGAAGTACCATAAATATCTTGTGAGAATCAGCTGCTGATAAAACTTCTCTACTCTTGTATACTCTTCTCAGCTAACTCTTTACCGACCCCATTATCATTCTGACGGCTTTTTGTAGTGACTACTGATGGAGAAAACCCAATATGACGAACTTGAGACTGAAGTAAAATAACCCGAACTTGTGACTTAAACTTGCACTATTGTCAGACGAAGAACCCTTTTTCGAATCCTGATCGAAAAAAAGGTAAACTTATAGTTTCTCAAATTATCCACACCTAAGTGTGACACTTGAGCACAACAACGTAACTCCTTAAAAGTGATAGTTATAAGCTGTGAGCACAACAACGTAACTCCTTACATCAGGTTCAGCTAGATAACTCAAGTCTTTGTCAATCGAAAAGGTTAAAGCTCGAACAAGGATCTCGAAGAATCATGCATCCAACCAACCCCGATATCTTCAGATACTAAGTACACGCACCCGTGATATCCAACTTCGACCTCAAATAAATAATAAAGAAGTCTCGCCGTAATCACATCTTGCAGTTAAACGCTCAAAACTAGTCTTCGCTAATAATTTAAATGAACTTTGATAATGGCTTTTCCCGATCTTGTCAAAAATTGTATCCTCGTGAAAATTTGTAACAACCATAACGCAACTCCTTTTACCGAATAACGTACCAAGAAATTGACAAAAAATGTATCAAGATACATTTGAATAAAATTTCAGCTCACTTGGTAACTCATGTTAGCCCAACACTTAAGTTATCCGGTCCAAGTCTAACACATACACCCATGTCCAATCACATTTGAAACAAAAATTTCAGCCCAAAATAAATTATAATGGTGACATATCCGACCCAAACCAACTCTAGTCCAAAACTAACCCTAATTATCCCATATAAAAGACAATGTCATACTAACACTTGCCCTAATCAACCCAAAAAACAAACGCAGACATAATCTACACGCATAACATCTGCCCCATCTCACTCTTTCCATCAAACTGATCAAATCTCAATCAATCACAATCTCAAAACTCACCAATCAAGGAAATTATTATCTCCATCGTCATCTTGTTAACATCACTCGTATTGGTTTATCACAAACAAAAAACCACAGCCGATTTCTCTACTTTTTCTGCACAATACTGAATCAAGAAACATCTTAGAAGGCTTCAAGATCCTTTTATTAAGGGTCACGGTAGGTTTATATGTTCAGTTTGTGATTAACGTGTCATGTTTTAAACGACCCAAAGGAAGATTGCAACTAATTAGTTGTCATACTTTCTTTATGTTCGTATAATCAAGAAGCTAGGCTTCTAATATTTATCGATGATGAATGGTTTCGAACTTAAAAAATCTTTAAATGATTTTAGCAAAGTTTGAAAAACAGATCTGAGATTCGAACATGGTTGAGATTGAAATGAATTTAGGATAGTTGTGTATGTTGGCTTCAGCAGACATGTAACGAGGGTAGATTTGTTGTAACGAGGGTTGATAAGAATAACTGTCGGTTTGTTTGTATTGGTGAAACATATTATGACCAGTGAAGATTATAGATCGGAGGTCAAGGTGACTTTGTTGTTGGATTGAGGTCGAGTCTAGTATGTATGGAATTGTGGTCGAGTCTATTATGTTTGGTATAGTGGTTTTGTGGTAATGGTCAATATCAGTTTACGCGTAATAATTTTCTCCTTCATCTCATCTTCTGTCCTTATGCGTAACTTTGAAGGGTCTTCATGCGTAAACCACACGTTATGCGTAACCTAAAAACCTTAGGCGTAAAGAAACTTACGCGTAAGACATGGTCTTATGCGTAAACTTGGTCTTACGCATAAAGCTTATGCGTAAGCATAGGCTTATGCGTAAAAACCTTACGCGTAACTGTTCCTACGCATAACTTCACAGTTATGCGTAAATATCTCTGAAGATGCTCCTTAGGCGTAGAACTAGGGTTTTGACCCGCGTTGACTTTTTTCCGGCGATGTATTCCGACCAAAAAAACCGTCCAGATTCATAGTAACCCAGAAACTGCGTAAGAAAGGTAATCCTTTTGACCCACTTTGACCAAGTTGAAACAGTCCACTTGACCACAGCAATGTTTCACGAGATGGTTTAAAAGTCATAAAAAAATACATAAACAGTTATACAACTAAAAGGTATGTATCTTAAATTTGAAAGGAGACTTTTAGACCAAAAAAAATACAATAAAAACTTGAAAAGAATCTGCTAACCAAAAAATTCGTAAAAAATTAAGATTAAAATAGATTTTCTAAAACAAGTTTTTGACAAGAAAACATCACCAAAATATAAAACCGACCTTGCTCTTGATACCAATGTTAGGTCACTAGTTTTACAACACAAGCTTATAAGAGAAGAGATAAGGCGATTGAACAAGTAAACAAGCACACATACATAATAAGAGAGGCACGGTTAGGCGAAGGTGAATGTGTGAAAAGAAAACTTGAACAACCAACCCTCAAATGAGGGTTTACAAGAGTTTATATAGGCAAGGAGCTAGGGCAACACTCCCTCTCCTTCCCTATTCCTTATTGGGCTTGGATCAAGCTTATGGGCCTTCTACATAAGCTTGACCTTAAACAAACATAAAGGCCATAATAAAGCTACCTATTACATATGAAATATAAATACTTGAAATACTATTTAGGAGTGATTCCAATAATCCACCATGGTTACAAAAGGATTGACTAATCCATGAGCAAACGGCTCTGGTAAAGATATATCAAATCCGTTTTTAGTTGACAACTTGCTAATAAGTTGGATGGTTATCAACTCACCATATCAGTAATGTGAAGAGTTGGCTAGCCCACAAGAAATGGCTTGTGGTAAAGGCTGTGGAAAAACCATTATTGGTAATTAGTTCACCATTAGATAGAAGAACTAACTAGTCCAGAAGGGTACAACTTTTGGTAAAGACAAAACAAATCTGTTGATAGCTGATGGTTTGCTAAAAATCATATGGTTATCAATGTACCATGGTCTTACACACCAAAACATTTGGCTACTCCAGAGATAATGGCTTTGGTAAAGAGTTCTAAATCCATTGAATTTTCAATGATTCACTTAGATGTGATGAGAATAGTATGTAACTTAAACTGAATTACTGTACAAACTGTCATATGTTGCTGTGTTGCTGAAAAGATGGAGATTGCTGGATGCTTCTGTGAAGAGAACAATTCTAAGAGATACTTTGACAAAGCACAGATATTACAGAGATACAATCTAAAGACTAAGAAACAATCCATTTTTAAAGATGAAGCTGTTAAAGATATATTCACAAAGGAACTTGAAGTCAAGCAAGTAGAATTCAAGTTAGGGGAGGATTGTTGGGATATGAAAGTGCTGAAGATATCAAAGTACTGAAGACATGAAAGTACTGTAAGCTGCAAAGAACTGGAAGAAGTCAAATAGTCAAAGTACTGCTAAAAGACAGAGTCAAAGTACTGCAAGATAAAGTCAAAGTACTGCTAGAACAAAAGAACTGTTATATTCGTTTATGGAAAGTATTGTATTCCATGTTTAGATTACTTGTCGTACAAGGTTATCAATTGTAAACTGACTAGGATATCCTTGAGTCTATAAAAGGACTCCTAGATTGGCATTAGAGGTACGATTTCAGAAAAAGAGTTTTAGAGTTTACGAATTAGTGTTTTAGAGAAAAGTTCGATTATCTTAGAGTTGTATTAGAGTATCTGCATAATAAGCAGATTTAGAGTTTATAATAAAGTTATTCTTCTTAGCTTTGTTAAGTAAATTCCGCGTACTTAATAAAGATTGCTCAGTGTTTCTTTGTTAATAACTTAGAATTTATCCGAGGTTATTAAACCTTAACAAGCTAGTTAAGTTAGTTTGATTAAAGTATATCGATCCAACAACATCTAATAAAAATGGGCGAAGAGGTATAAAAGAAATTAACTAACCATTATACAAAAGTTTAGTGACTGCTTTTGGCATGGGAGTGTTTGGCAACATAGATTTCCAGTAGGTTTCAGGCGCCACATTTGCTGCATGGCTCATAAACATTGCCATCTAAAAATAAGAACAACAAAAGTTAAACAAAATCAAGTAATCTACATTACAAGTACTATTAGCACGTACATATACTATATAGATACAAATATGCATGCATGCTTCTACATGTAGAGTATATGCTTACAGAAAGAAAGGTAAGGATATGAAGGAACCCCATTAATCAAAACTTGAAGGAAAGATGAGAAAGGAAGTGTTTTGTGATGATCCAATGAAGAAAAACATTGAGGTGTTGCTGCTTTTATAGAGGATATCAAGTGAAACTGTTACACAAATATACATTTCCCACAAATATACATTTCCTCCGTTCCATGTAAATGTTCATCTCACTATTTTAATTTGTTTTAGAATAAAGTAGTGATAATATCCAATGCGGACACCAGGTTTTATATAAATTTATGAGGAATTGCATATATATCACTCTAAAGATCAATAAATGCATATATATCTAAACAAAACTAATAATTGCATATATGTCTTTTAAAAGACTTGAATATGTCATATATATCCAAATCATTATTTTATCTATATTTTTAACTTTAAAATACTTGTTAATTATACTTAAAATATAAAATGTTCATTATACCCTTGTTGTTGTTTATCACACATTAACCACTCTTCTTTCTTTACATTGTCTTCTATAACTCTAAACCCTAACAATGATTGAGATGAATAGTAATGTATTAATTTGCCCAAACAATATTCTTGCTTTGAGTTAATTGATTCATTGACATCCATATCGTTTAATTTTAATTGTTTCCAGACCTATTTTTTTGCAAACTGAAAGTCTGAAACCATCGTGTAATCGATTTACTACCAACATCTTTGATAAATGGTTGTAGATTGTTTTTGTTGAAAGAAATTGTCTCACGTGGTTTGTTAGTGTGGGTATTAGAAATCTCTTGTAGGTGATTGGTATAAGAATTGTTTAATGCACTGTTGCTTTATTAATTTTGATGCGTCATCTAGCTTTGGCAGCTTGTGCCTTTTTTGTTATTAAAAATCTTGTATTAGGATTATAGAATACGAATATGTGTTATGTTTCTGTAGTCTGTATGTTCATACCTCTATCTTTTTATGTCTTTAGATGTTAAGGAACATTTGACCACGTGTTAAAGAGGATTTATATGTCAAAGTTATTTTACAAGTGATTTATGCATTAAATATATATATTTAGGCTTGTGTTGTAGGTTTAAATAGCATAACTCATATATTAATATGGATGAGTCATTTTGACCCGTGCGTTGCACATGGGCTAATCTGAATGTGGAAGGCGTAATGCTTGTGACATTTTGTCCCTATTTGATTTACCTTAGCATAATTTTGGGTATTTGATTGGACTTTGCAATTATGTAGTGAACAATGACTATTTAAAATAGTCTTTTCAATTGCATTTTTTAAATTTGAATAAGTTACATAAGCGAATATTTGCCTATTTAATTAACAATATTACCATGCTTAGATGTGAAAACATTTGTATTATGATTGAATGTCACAATTTCAAATGATAGAGAAGTTGATTACTCTTTCGGATTCTTCTAAATTGAATGATTCCATGCGTATGTGGTTTATTCAGCAGGATGGCGAAGATGATGCGTTGTCAAAATTGCTTATTGCTAATTGTGATCATTTGAGGAGGGTAATGGCAAGAAACCAATTTATGATTGCGAACATGGAATCCCTAGGTAATGATGTGGTTTCTTTGGATGCGCTTGAAGCGCTACATAAAACTCAGGAGAGACATCGGAAATTACTTCATAAGTTAGCAAATTTGTTTTTTGAAGCAAAAGCCGGTGCTCGTGTCGAAGAAGGAAATGCTATGAAGATGAATGGATATAATTCGATGTTGTTTTATTATCATGTCTAAAAAATAAGCTTAAATAAAGCTTTAATTTAAATAAACTATAAATTTAAGGTTACTAGACGAGTACCCGTGCATAGCAACGGAGGTTCATAGTGGTAGAAAATTTACGATATGCGATATTGTAGTAAGTGTTTCGTATAACGTTTAAAATAAAACGTGAAAATATCAAAATGTAATTTGCTAACGGTTGTACCCGTGCATAACAACAGAATTTTCTAAGGGCTTTACTTAGTTTTTCTAGTTTTCATTTGAAAGTATAAGGGGTATTAAAGGGGGTAAATTAGACAATTAACTTTAATTTTAGAATAATTAAGTTTTATTTCAATTAGTTTTTATAGTTTTTAATCTTTACCTTTCAATTACAATATTTTCTTATTTATGTTTTTCAACATTTCAACATATTGACTTTTCAACATTCAACAATTTCACTTTGACCATACACCTTTTATAGATAGTATAGATAAGGATATGTGCATGTTAATATTGGCTGCAAAATGCCAACCATTGTCTTATTGAAGGGCCTTATTTGTCACAATGCTAAATTTCAACGGTTTTATGTTATCTCCCAAACTTTTCTGTTAAATACTGATGTGATTACTCTGCTTCGGGAAGAAGGAGAGATCTTGAATTAAATGGAGCTAATTATACTTAATGATGCCTTTCGTTTGTCTTATTGGGTACCTTTTCCTCGAACAGTGTATCTATTAATTGGATTTATATTACACAAATCTAACTTTCTAATTCTATCTCAACCATACATTTTTCACACAATTAATCATCACCCCTCACCAACAACTTGCATCAATGGCTGCTACACCAAACATCAATGAACTCAAAGATGTTTCTGAGTCAGATGATCTCACTGTATGTTTCAAGTTCTATTTCTCTCAAGAGATAACAGAGGATGAGGGCTTTCTGATAAGGATTGGAGAGGAGTGCAGCAAGCTAAGGGCTAAGATTGAGAAGACTGAATAGACTGTGAGGGAGGGTGAGACTTTTGGTCCTGTAGATGAAGTGGCTTGCGATATTTTTGACAGCTTGGGTGAGACGTTTGCAAGGGAGCTTAAGAGGCTTTAGGATTTGACCACTATCCTAGCTGAAGCTCGTGATGGTATCAGGGAGAAGGAGCACCACGTTTGATAAGGTTTTAAAATGTAACTTTTTGAGGGGTCGTTTAAGCCCTTATTTGATCACTTTTGTATCCGTTATTACTTAATATCGTTCCTTTTCACTTTTTAGGTCTCTTGAAGGCAAATTGCTGGAATGACACTTATTTGGACGAAAAGGCGCGGATATACGAAGAAAATGGCCAAAGTCAAGAATCGAGACACTCAAGCTGCTGAAATACAAGGGGACGGCGTCAGGTGTTATCTGTGACGCCTTCGCATCACTTTTGTGACGGCTCAGTAGCCAGATTGCTTATTTTCAAGTGACGGTGTCAGGCTTTAAAAGAGTAGGTCGTCGCAACTCAGACGACCTAGATTTGATCCAGACGGCGTCAGAGACTGAAGGGGACGACGTCACAAGCATAAGGTGACGCCGTCGCAAGACTAACGTGGCCAAGACGAAACCCTAATAACGGCGACCCGACGACGTCACAAATCATAAAGTGACGACGTCGCGATTGTAATCTTATATATAGAATCCGAATTTTTTAGTTTTCAGTGTGTAGTCTTTTGGAGTAAAAACCCAAACCGAACCAATGCTGTCTTGTACAGTATTCTAGGGTTCCAAACCCTATCTTACATCAAGATAAGTGTTTTACTTCATTAATTCAATTATGTCTTCAATTACTTGTGTGTATGCTTGCATGTTCTCCATGTCCGGCTAATTTACTTGTGTGTTTGCTTAGGGAATATGAAACTTAACTATTGAATATTGATTGGTTGTCTCTTATCTTAATTGTTAATGATCTAGTAATGCGATAGGTCATTTGTTGTGTAGTTAATGCTTGATTAATCTTTGTGAACCTTAGACTATAACACCTAGAGTAGTTGTAGGCTAAACCATCCAAAGAGTACCTTAGAATTAGAGTTTATAATTCCTAGAGATTTTGTAGACGAGACCCTTTGGTAGTTTCAAAGAGTTAGGGACAAACGCATACCCTACGACTTTAGACACACAACGCGATTAAGAATAAGGACGTGACAATTCAACCATCAATAGGAGATAATTAAGGAGTAATAAAACCTAAGTAAACACATCTTTAAATCATCATACGAGCACACAATAATTAGACATAGACTACATACACCTTAGATTAGATAATTAGATAAGTAGAGTAATCGGTAGAAATACCAACCCCCAAATCCAAACCCGGAGATTCGTACATTTCCTTTTCTTAAAAATATAAAAAAGATAAAAAAATAATCTTCCTTAACCCCAACCTTAGCGTAGTAACTTCTCACTAGCATTCTTATTCCCCTAGAGAATGATATCAATACCCGTGGCTTACCCTAATACTACACTACAACGATTAGGTTCACTGCCTAGGGTGTTATAAAACTTGCTCGAAGAGAAGGAAGTTCCTTTGACCCCGAACGACGCGTGTAGCGTTATCAAGTTTTTGGCGCCGCTGCCGGGGAATAGAATAGCTAGTTAGTAGTCCACCTCGTTTAGGTTTCTTTGCTTGATTCCTATCAAGTAAAATTTTTCTCAATTTTTAGCTTCCTCATAGTCTATCCCCCTTCTTCGTGACCTTTGTTCGTAACCCCATCACTGTTCATCATGGTAGGTGATAACCAACCACCATTCATCAACCTACCACCAAATGACCCGCCAAGAGCCCGTACTCTTGGTGAATACTCGAGACCAAGCCACCTAGGCTATAGGAACACCATTGAGCTACCCGATCAAGCCCAAAATACGGCCCTGCGATCCGACACCATCCGGTTGGTGCAAAACGGATGTGCATTCCGTGGACTTCGTTCCGAAGATCCTAATCAGTATCTTAAGGATTTCCTTAAAATTGTCGATTCCATCGACCTTGATGCTACTACTCGGGAGACCATGCGTCTGCGTCTCTTCTAATTCTCTCTACGGGACCAAGCTAGTAATTGGCTTGAGCGACTTCCCGCCTGCTCCATCTCAAGTTGGGATGATCTCACCTCTCGCTTCCTTGCTCAATTTTTCCCACCGGGGAGAACCACTAAGCTTAGGAATGACATCTTGATGTTCCAACAACGTCAAGGTGAATCTCTCTACAAAGCATGGACTCGATTCAAGGACTTACTTCATAAAGTCCCTCATCACGACATTGATCTTTGGATCCAAGTCCAACTATTTTATGATCATGTCAACTTCCCCACCAAGCGATCCATTGACCAAGCAGCCGGTGGAAAACTTAGTGATCTCACCGCGGAAGAATCATGGGGTATAATAGAGGACCTTGCTCTCTATGACAATGAAAGTTGGAATGACCCCCGTGAGTTGCCCAAAACCGTTAAGGCAATCTCCTTGCCTCCCATTGACTCACAACCTTCCGACCGTAGGATGCTCGAACTTGAAGATCAAGTTAAATTCCTAATGATTTCCTACGAAAATCCTAAGTCTTCACGCCATGTGAACAAAGTTTCTTCCTCGTGTGAGCCGTGTAGTGATCCTCATAACATGCGCACTTGCACCCGATTCCCCGAACATGCTTCCATTGACTACGCATCCTCGCGTATTAATGGAACGGGAGGAAGATTCCCTACAACACCCGGACCTAGGACGTTTAATGACGCCCGAGAAGCATGGAAGGGCAAGCCCGACTTCTATTGGGGGCAAACCAAAGAATTCACTTCCAATGATTTCTCATGGCCCCCATCTCACGACCCTAACCAACAAAACATTGAAGGGATGTTGCAAAACCTAGTCGCATCCCAAGAAGCCCAAATAGCTAGGCTTTCGGACCGCTTTAACCAACAACAAGCCGAAATGGATAGGAAGATAGATAACCTTTTGAAAGCAATGACCAATAGTGATAGGAAGGTTAATGCTATCTCAACTCCCGAAACTTCCGGTGTAGAGATTAAGGACCCAAGTAAGTTAGCTAAGCACGTTCAACTCGTCAATACCATCGCCTTAGTGAAACCTAATCGAATAAATGACGAAGCGAACCATGAGATGATACTTGAGGTTAAGGAAACACCAACGAATGAAACAACCGAGGAAGTAAATGAAGTAGACAATGATTATTTCAATAAATTTCCTACGGAAGAAGAGCTATCTTGCCACCCTCACTTAGTGCGTGACCTCCGTCACATGTATGTTAGGAAAAGCCCTAGAATCAAGTTTGGGAACCCTTGGAATCTTAACATACCATGTTGCATAGGACACCTTTTCGTGGCAAAGGCCTACATTGATCGCAAGTCCCCAATCAACATAATGACTAGCACCTACTACAATTGGGTAATGAAGAAGCCTATCCCAACTAGGCAAGACCCCGATAATCCTAGGATTAGTTGCAATTTTCTTGGTAGAGTTAAGGGATTGCCCGTTTATGTAGGTAGTTTCACGTTTCCTACGGATTTCATAATAGTGGATGATATTAGTACGGCCATAGATCCTAGCTTGTCCCACGTTATTCTAGGGAAACCTTTCATAGAAAGCACCGGGATGACTTATGATCTCTCATTAGGAATAGTGAGATTCAAGGATGAGACCGATAATGTAGCTTACCAAATGCCGTTTAAGATTGAGAAGTTTTCATCACTCTCCAATGATGAAAAGGAACTTAAACTATCAGTCTATTATAGGAATAATGAGGATAAGGAAAAAGGGGTAGATTATGTTATGGCCAAGATTTCCGGATTCTATAAGGATTGCTTAAACTTAGGACCGAAATATAGGACCGATTGGGGAGAGGACGACCTCTTAGAAAGGTGCATCATAGGGCACTTTTACAACATGGAATCCCCCAATAGAGACCGTCATGAGGAAGGAGATGACGGTAATGAAGTCACGTAAAGGCACAACTACGAGTCTAGCTACAAGACTCATAAATAAAGAAAAACGCTTCATGGGAGGCAACCCATGCTTAATTGTTTGCTTGTTAGTGTCATATATCTTTTATTGATTGCTTACTCTGATGTTTAAATTTGTAAAAATGCTTTATTTTGTTTTTAACCTCGTCTTAATTGCATATAAAGGTATTTTACATAAAGGATAAGTGTAGGGAGGATTACACACGTTTTCAAAAGAAGCGTAAACATGAGAATTTCAATTAATTAAAAGATATATATGTGTGTTTGTTCGAGTCAAATGCTTGTATCGAGTCATAATGGATGTTTTGCAGAAATTTTTCCAGATTCTAAAGATGTAAATTTTTCAGAATTTTTTTCAGAAAATCGCAGACCAGTTTTTGTCAGGATAACCTGACGGCGTCAGGATCGCAACCTGACGGCGTCAGGAAGGAGTAAAAACAACATATTACTTTTTTTCTCGTTTTCTGAGCTACTTATAAATTTTTGGAATTTTCTAGGTCTTAATTTTTCAGAAATTCTGTAAACATCCATTCCACAAGCATTATATCCTAGTTTAATAGAGTCTTATATATATTATTACCGCCGATTTTACGCGAAGGTTTCGTTTGTTTTCTTCGAGTGTGCAGGTTTAATTTATTAAGAAGAAGATACATAAGATTGGAATGAGCTTTTCACGCATACATTCTTCTTGG
Organism: Chrysanthemum seticuspe; assembly: GCA_019973895.1. NCBI lineage: Eukaryota > Viridiplantae > Streptophyta > Magnoliopsida > Asterales > Asteraceae > Chrysanthemum > Chrysanthemum seticuspe. The sequence goes on from BPTQ01000006.1 coordinate 184,201,308, forward strand.
AACGGATTTAACCACCACTTTACACGGATCCTACCGAGCTAATCAGGAGAGTATTAGTTTCTTTCGTTTTTAATTACCTTCTATTATCATAACTTTGATACTTTCGGGGAACATTGGGGACAATGTTCAGTTTAAGTGTAGGGAGGGAAAATAAAACGGGAACTTTGAAACTATGCTTATCCTTGATTATTTGATTTGTCCAACTGTATTTGTGTAATAAACCATGAGAAAATGTCGGTTAGGGTAATTTTGGCACCAAATTTAAAATTTTTCATGACATATAGGAGTGGGCCATTAGTCTTAACAAAAGCGTCTCACGGATAGGAAGTTATATGACTAGCACAAAAACCCTTTACCACTTAAATTCCACCCAAAATGTGAGGATCGCCCTTAGATTAGTAGGAATTAAAGCATTCATCTTTAATGCTTAGTGTGTGAACTGGTAGTATATTAGATTCTAGAACTTGTTTTGTGATGAATCCCGAGATCGCTAGTAAGACTACACTTGTGTAGTTAGGAATAACTAAATGAAAAGAGGCATTATGATAACCCTTGTTTGATACCCGTAATATAATTACTTCTTCCACATCGGTTGAGTAATTCCCCCACACCTTTGCGTTGTACTCATCTTTAGTATACGATACCCCTAGTTAACCCCTCAGAGCCTATCCTTTTCGCGGTTCTCGTGATGTTTCGGTTTTCCGGAATATCAATGAAGAGCATTGTTTACACCCCACCCCCAAATGTACACCCAAATTGCCTTAGCCTACCTTGTATGCACTCACTTTTAGTGCATTATTGTTATCACACTAAACCCTTAGTTCAATTATCTAGTTGCTTGCATAAGTTGCTAAGTCGAGTCATATCCTTTGTACACAGTTTTGGGACGATTGGGACTCATGGGAAAAGTTAAAGTTTATGAAATGACGGGAAGGGAACGTTAATTCAAATTCCCTTTATTTGCGTAATAATGTACTCCAAGTGTTTTGATCTTTTCAATTCGGGTCAAATTAGTGTTAGAGTAATAAAAACTCAAGTGTAGGGATGTGCCTATAAATCCATATCATTTTGATGTTACCGTAGAGGATGGTAGAGTAAAAGTGTATAAAAAAAAAAAAAATCGAAAAAAAAATAGAAAAAGAGAAAAGAAAAAAATAGAGTGTTCATTAAAAAAAAAAAAAAACCATACGGGCTACCATCCGACATCTATCTTTAAATTTATGTTTGTTTGTTTCAGTTATCTAGAGTTTAGAGTGTCGAGTCTTGGCTTAGCAACGCCATTCTTCGTATGCTTGTAAAATAAAGATTTTTGACTTGCCACCACTAAATAGCCTATCCCACCAAACCCTTTGTTTCCCTACCGTAAGCCTAACATTACAACCCTTTAAAAGACCTCTTTGATAGTCTTTCCTAGGTGCTTATGCCAAAGCGATGGAGGTTTGATCTATTCTCAAGCCTATGGTAATCTATGTACTAGGACCGGTTAATGAGTGTTTATATTCCATTTCCAACTTGTTATATTTCATATACACCCGAGAGATGTGAGTATCCAAACACCCCATGTGAGGTGCTAGTATATAATTTCCGGGCTTGTTATGACTTTTGCGGGGCTTATATGTGTTGTGGATTGTTTTAAACCAATGCTTCATGACCCCTAACTTATAAATTAATTGGCTAAAAGCACATTTGCTTGAGGACAAGCAAATACCAAGTGTAGGGATATTTGATAAGGTTTTAAAATGTACCTTTTTGAGGGGTCGTTTAAGCCCTTATTTGATCACTTTTGTATCCGTTATTACTTAATATCGTTCCTTTTCACTTTTTAGGTCTCTTGAAGGAAAATTGCTGGAATGGCACTTATTTGGACGAAAAGGCGCGGATATACGAAGAAAATGACCAAAGTCAAGAATCGAGACACTCAAGCTGCTGAAATACAAGGGGACGGCGTCAGGTGTTATCTGTGACGCCGTCGCATCACTTTTGTGACGGCTCAGTAGCCAAATTGCTTATTTTCAAGTGACGGTGTCAGGCTTTAAAAGAGTAGGTCGTCGCAACTCAGGCGGCCTAGATTTGATCCAGACGGAGTCAGAGACTGAAGGGGACGGTGTCACAAGCATAAGGTGACGCCGTCGCAAGACTAACGTGGCCAAGATGAAACCCTAATAACGGCGACCCGACGGCGTTACAAATCATAAAGTGACGCCGTCGCGATTGTAATCTTATATATAGAATCCAAATTTTTTAGTTTTCAGTGTGTAGTCTTTTGGAGTAAAAACTTAAACCGAACCAAGGCTGTCTTGTACAGTATTTTAGGGTTCCAAACCCTATCTTACATCAAGATAAGTGTTTTACTTCATTAATTCAATTATGTCTTCAATTACTTGTGTGTATGCTTGCATGTTCTCCATGTCCGGCTAATTTACTTGTGTATTTGCTTAGGGAATATGAAACTTAACTATTGAATATTGATTGGTTGTCTCTTATCTTAATTGTTAATGATCTAGTAATGCGATATGTCATTCGTTGTGTAGTTAATGCTTGATTAATCTTTGTGAACCTTAGACTATAACACCTAGAGTAGTTGTAGGCTAAACCATCCAAAGAGTACCTTAGAGTTAGAGTTTATAATTCCTAGAGATTTTGTAGACGAGACCCTTTGGTAGATTCAAAGAGTTAGGGACAAACGCATATCCTACGACTTTAGACACACAACGCGATTAAGAATAAGGACGTGACAATTCAACCATCAATAGGAGATAATTAAGGAGTAATAAAACCTAAGTAAACACATCTTTAATTCATCATACGAGCACACAATAATTAGACATAGACTACATACACCTTAGATTAGATAATTAGATAAGTAGAGTAATCGGTAGAAATACCAACCCCCAAATCCAAACCTCGTGATTCGTACCTTTCCTTTTCTTAAAAATATAAAAAAGATAAAAAAATAATCTTCCTCAACCCTAACCTTAGCGTAGTAACTTCTCACTAGCATTCCTATTCCCCTAGAGAACGATATCAATACCCGTGGCTTACCCTAATACTACACTACAACGATTAGGTTCACTGCCTAGGGTGTTATAAAACTTTCTCGAAGAAAAGGAAGTTCCTTTGACCCCGAACGACGCGTGTAGCGTTATCACATTTCCTTCATGCAGTTCCATGAAGACAGTGCAGATGTTTAGCTTGTGTTGGTTTATGGATGTTTTGTTTGGTCCTTAGGTTATGTTTCTTTTGTCTTTGTTGAAGTGAAGCTGTAGTTTGATGATGATGGATGATGTAGGTCTTTGTTAATAATAATAATGAATGGATGAACTGCTCAAATTAGTCCTTTTAATTAATAGTCTTTGTGGAAAACTAGAAGGGGGTTGAATAGTTTTACTTATTAAAACTTCGTTTTAAACTATTTAGATCGACTTATGTCATTCTATTTAATATGTGTGTTGGATAATGATAGATAAGCATATAAGTAAGTAATGCAAATATAAAGAGTAAAGGAACACAAAACCACGACACGGGTATTTATAGTGGTTCGGCTACAAGGAGACCTTCCTTGCCCTACTCCACTCCCCGAGTACCCCACTCGAGAGTTCGTAAGCACTACACAACACAAGCTCCTTAATGTGGCGGAGAAGACTTCACAACGTCGCCTACTCTTTATCCGGTACTAGGCTAGACACCAAGTTTTCCACGAGGTAGAACCACACCCATCACAACATCGCCTACACTTTATCCGATACAAGGCTAGATACCGAGTTCCATTACAAAGGAGGAACTACTACCCAACACTACACTACAACACAAATACCCCAAAGGAGACACACTCCTCATTACAACAATAGAAGGATATCAATATCCTTTAACCCAAATTATCTATCTTGTACATCGATGCACCATATCGAATTTACACCCTTGGCACCTTTCACTAATGCCTTCGACACGACCCTTCGGCACCTTTCACTAATGCCTTCGACATGGCCCTTCAGCACCTTTCACTAATGCCTTCAACACAACACTTCTATGGACGGAGGAAAGAAGTATCAACAAGATACACTTCAGTGGTCTTGATGATGACGAAGCTTAGCAACTCATGACCTTGAGCTTGCACGTCTACAAGAGGTGGTGATATCGCCTTTAAGAGGAACCTAGAGAATCACACAAAAAAAAACTACATAGAAAGATTCTTTGGATCAGAGGTTAGAGATGTTACAATACTGCGAGAAAGTATATGTAAAGTGGTGAGTGAGAAAAAGAGAAATGGCTCATTATTTATAGACAAAACTTGTCAACTATCCCACGGTTCCCACGGATCCCTCCCTAGAGGGATCCGGCTAGTGCAAAACTAGGGATCTGGCTATTGGGCTAGTTTAGTCTGGATTTTAGGTTGTAAACCGGGTTATGGGTTATGGGTTATGAACCATAGGTTATGGGTAATGTATTATGGATACCCAACAAGATGGAATGTACCTAGTCATTAGGTTATGGATCTTTGGTCATGGGTCATGGATCATGGATAATACCCAACATGACTTCATGCATGATGTCATGCAATGGGTCATGAGTTATGGATCATGTTCCATGGGTATGGGTTATGGACTTTGGTTTTTACCCAACTACATTCATTGTACCTAGTCAATGGATCATGGGTCATGGGTCATGAACTTTAGTTTTTACCCATTGCTTTACCCATTACAATAGATAAAAAGTATATATGTATATTTCTATATTATGTAAACACTAGTTGTTATACATATGCATTTCTATAAGATGTAAACAATATTACTTGTTTAGTGTTTATATAAAAATGTCTTTGGTTTTATATAACTTATTTACTAAACATGTTTTGATATAGTTTTAACATGTTCAGTAAAAGTGTGTTAGTAAACTATTACCTTTTACGTATTTTATTTGTTTCGTTAAAATGATTGTACGTTTGTTATCGACAAAACATCAGAAGATCGTAAAATATAAATAAATGTTTATATGGCTTATTTGTATTAACAATCTCCCCTTTTTTGTTGATGACAAAACATAAGATTATATTAAGAAGAAAATAAAATTCGTAAAAATTTGAATTGGAGTTTTTAGTCTCTTCTCCCCCTTTTTGTCGAAACAAAAAGAGAGTAAAAAAAGAAACTAACACATTGTTTTGAGAAAAACGTGTGAAAAGTAACAAAATGAAAAATAGAGAGTAAGCGGAGAAAAAGATTCTTGTCTTAGCTCCCCCTTGACGGATTCTCCTCTTTATTAAGGGCGTCAAGTAATTAGGAAGTCTAAATGAGTGTGTTGCAATTATGTTTGCAAATGGTTTCGTATTTGATGAAATGATCCCCCTTGACGAGTGCTCCATTTTGAGGAGGACATCAAGTAGTATATAAAACCTAAGTGAATGTATTGCAAGCGTTTTTGCAATTTCTTTGCTTTAACAAAAAGCTCCCCCTTATTGAGGGTGTCAAAGTCTTCATGTGTATTTTGGGAATCTACAAAACAAAGGTTAGAAAACAAGTATATGGTGCATAATTTCTTGCAAATAAGTTTTATGTTAGTAAGAAAATGTGGCTTGCGTTGCACGGATCCCATGGATCCTCCCTGTGAGGGATCCGTCTAGGCTAAAATCAGGGAACCGTGTACCTGTACTCTTTTGACAGCAATGTAGATGTAAAAAGTGATGTTATCATTCAAATGAGTTATGTATTATAGCACTAAACATACTCTCATAATAATATAGCATACAACATGTAATTTCATTCAAAAAAATATGAGAAATGATACACATATCCTTAAAACTAAGAGAATGATATAAGCATGCAGTACATTTTCTAACAATTCTAAGTTGTGCCTAAGAATAGAAAAGAGCACCATTATGCTTGTATTCCTAAGTTCTAAGGACGAGTAAATTTGTTGATTTGGTCAAATCGTTCAAGGAGATGATTAAACATGAAATGTAACTCATTTCGTACATCTTGAACTAACCCTTGGGTATGTTGATAATTAGAGCAATTATTGTCATGAGTAGGAGATGGAGGCATTGAAGATGGAATGTTTTGAGGTGAAATGTCGGGTGAGCAGGAAGGAGGTTCCACAAAAGATGGAGGGATTTGTGGAGGTGAGTTGAGTAAAGTAGGATCAACTAAGAATGAAGGTGGTGATGTATGGGTTGGTGGTTGAAATAAGGAGGTATCTATATGGTCCGGTCTTTGGGATTGGTGATTCCTTGTTCCCAAAGATGGATTGTTTGATGGTGAAGGTGAGTAGAATGTGGGTGTTGGTGATGTTTTAACATCAATGTTTTGGTGTGACGGTGGTTCCCTATTTAATGAGAAAGATGGTGAATGAGAAGTCCTAGGTGGTGAGTCTTCAAAAGAGTAAAGATTTGAATGTGAAAGAGGTGTGGTGAAAGAGTGTAGTCTAGGTTCTAGAAATGATGGCTTAGGTGTTTTAGTCGACCTAGGTGTGTTTGGTTTAGAGGGTATGGTAGTGTTTGGTGAAGATCCTTCTAACCCAAAAGGTCTAATACTAATTCGAGCGGTTCTCCTAGCTTTGGTTGGTTGAGTTTGTTGAGGAGGAATTCTAGTATTAGAGGTCTTGACGGGTGATGATTCGATTGAGGAGATTTCGTGAACAACGTGAGTGTTTTTCTTGGAGGAACCTTTGGTTCATGAGGTTGTACTAGAACCTTTAGTCATGGGGAAAAGTGGGAGGAAAAGAGTGCTTTAGCTACTGAGTTTGAATGATGGTTTGAATGGTGGTTTTAGAACACAAACACAATTGGTTTATAAAGGGTGAGATTAGGTTAGTGAATTAAATTTTAGACCACTAAGATTCTTAGCATGTACTAAGGTCAACTACAGTGTTGTTCTATCCTAGGGAGTTATTTAAGGCAAAGTAAAATATTTAGATTACCAAAGAGAGTTGAAATTTATGAGTAGAGTGAGTTTTACCTGTAATGTAGACCAGGTTCCCACAGATCCCTAACTTTGGGGATCCATCTAGTTGAAATTCAGGGATCCATCTTTAGAGGAAAAAAAATAGAGTGTTGATGTTCTACCAATGTCTAGTACCTATATATCTTGAGTGTTTAATTACCCTAAGGTGTCTTAAATGGTATAGGACTTAAATGCTCAATCATAATGAGTGAGGATATCTAATGATGGTTTTTATAAAGGGATGAGGTTTTCATGTATGCACATAAGTGTTTAAGCATGATACTAAAATTTTGAGAGTGTCAAATGATGCCAAATGATCCTAGAGATTAGATGGCGACTTAAAGAAAATTTGAAAAATTTCTTAAAAGTAACAAGAAATGAAAAACTAGTTTTTAGCCTATTTTGAGATAAAGATGACTAAATTCAATTTGCTAAAATTGAGAGAAATATCAAACTAGGTGTTTTGAGATGAGAGAAACAATGTGTAAGCATTGGAGCGGAAAGATGGTGAGTTTTAAAGAAATGATAAATCAAAAACACCTTGAATGTGATCTTAAGTCATTCATGAGTGGATATGGGATCATCTGTGCCTAAGAGGGACTTAAGTGAACCTAATGTATCATGCTTAACTAGTCTAATAAGGTATGGAAGATTTAATTGATGTGATGGTGTTAAAAAATCCATTTTTGTCCACCCGGATCCCACAGATCCTTCATGTGAGGGATCCGGCTAGTTATTGCTTAGGGATCCGGCTTCTGGGACCATTTCCTTCACAGAACGCGTGCAAGATTTTGCACCGCGCATCGAATTTCAAACCTATTGATTTATACGTCAAGCATTCATGTATGTAAGTAAAGAATAGCAAGCATGGCATGTAAAATTGACAAATAAGCATGCAATTAGGATAAAGACTGACTTTTTGATATGATATCAAAGAGTCATAAAATTCCTATTATGTTATCCTAGGTTAATATGTCTTTGTTTATCGCCATACCATCGAGTACTACTGCTGGAATCACTCCTAAACTAGATTACAAGTGTTAGTAATTAATATGTAATAGTTAGCTTAATTAAGCCTTTATGTTTGTTATTATGCTAAGGCTTATGTAGAAGGCCCATAAGCCTTGGCCTAAGCCTAATAAGGAAAGAAAAGGACTAGGAGTGTTGCCCTAGCTCCCTCTCCTATAAATAGCCTTGTAAACCTTTATTTGAAGGTTGGTTGTTCACTTTTCTATTTCACTCTAAGCATAAACCTTTCATTGCTATTCATTCGTGTGTTTGGCTAAGTGTTCAACCGATCACTTCTTTCCTATTTCTTATATTGATGCTTGTGTTACATAAATGGGAACCTAACAGTGGTATCATTCGCCAAATAGTTGGGTGAAACGATTTTGTTTTTGAAAGTTTTTGTGTATGCGTAACTCTCGGTTTCAAAACTTTCATACGCAAAAAGCTTTGATTTTTTCACTTTAAAATTCAAGATTCTTGTACTTTAAATGTTAATTGGTGATAAAGTTTAAGTTTTTGGCAAAAAGTTTCAAACTTTACGTGTATTTCATTGGTTTTAAGCTTGATTTGATACGTGTAGATTGTTTTACGCGTAAGGGTATACATAATTTTTGATCATCAAGTTTTACACTTTTGTGATATTTTGGTGATATTGAAGCTTCTTCATCTAAAAAATCTGGTTTAGAAACATTGGTGTGCTTAAAAATCAGTTTTGGTTAAGATTGGCTATTCCTACACGTAACTAAACCCTAGTTATACGCGTAAGATATCAAAGTCTACGCATAAGGTTTTCCTTGGTTTGATCTTCAGTGCTCTTGGTTTACTTAGTGTTTTCTTGCTTGGATAAGCCTGAAAACACTTCGACTTTGGATATCTATTACACTGGAATAAGTGTAAAGGATTTTTGGGCAAAACCCTAGTTTTACGCCTAAGCTAAAACTTACGCGTAGAATCTTTACGCCTAAGCCTTGTCTTACGCATAAGCAATTTTTACGCATAACCATTCTACTACTAAGCTTTTGGATTACGCATAAGCTAAGGTTTCCTTAACCCTACACGTAAGCTAATCCTACGCGTAAGCTCTCTCCTTACACGTAAGTTGGTGTTTTTACGCATAAGGTTTTCTTTGCCTAAATTGGTTTTCTACGCATAAGGACTCTTCATCAACAAAGTTTCATTCGACTACAAAGATCCATTTTTTCAACACAAGTTTCAAGATGTCTCAACCACCATACTCTAGCTACTTCCCTCATGTGTATCCTCAACAACAACAACAACAACAACTCCATCAACAACAACAACTTTATCAACAACAACAACAACAACAACAACAACAACAACAACAACAACAACAACAACAACTTCAACAATAATTTCCTCAAGGAGCAATTCAACCACAAATGATTCAACCACCACCTAGTATTCAAGTACAACCTTACACAAACTTTCACAATCAACATCCATCCAGGAATACTATGAAGGAACCGTCTTGGTTTGCAAAGATGTGTGAAGCTTTAAGTAGCCAACAATCCATTCATGAGGCTGGATCACTTGATAGACCTCCAATGCTCACTCCCGGAAACTACGATCAATGGGTGATACGGTTCTTTAGGTTTTGTGATCTAAAGAAGCCACATGGAAAGTTCTTGAAGAAGGTAATCCTGGAAGGTCCGTTTCAGATGCCTACTGTCATTACACTCGGAGATCCAAATGCTAATCCACCAAGAGGTGATGTCACCAACGTTGTCGATCTTAATGAACTCACTACTGATCAACTTCTACACTTTGAAGCCGATGAACTGGCAATGCAATACATCTTTTTGGGATTACCTAATCCGATACTTCGAAGTGTTGATGCTCAAAAGACTGCTAAAGCAATGTGGGAGCATATTCATCTTCTCATGGAAGGCACAGAACTCAATCAAGAAGATATGGAATCCAAAATCTACTTGGCTTATGAACACTTCATGATTAAACCAGGAGAGACATTAGAGTCATATCATTATCGATTCTCAGATATCATCAATGACTTGGACAAACACAACATCCTTATGCCAAGAATTGTTGTCAACACTAAGTTCCTGAGTAGTCTTGGTCCTGATTGGGAAAAGTATGTCATTTTCATCCGTCAAGCTAAGAATCTTCATCATGCTACATATGGATTGTTGTATGACTATTTGAAGCCCCATCAAAAAGAAGTTGACAAAGAAAGGGTTATCCGTGGACTCCCTGTTTCACCTTCACTTTCGGATAATCAACAATTAGCTTTGTGGGCTCAAGTATGCTATCCTCAATTCCCGAATTTGCCAACAACCTTTACAAATCCTCCACAACCAACTGCAACAATTACACCATATGATCCGTCACAGCACCAATCTCAAGAAACTCAATTGGTTCCATACAATAACAACAACAATGATCAAGCACTTTACAGTGAATCTAATGAGGATACAGAAGCTTTCGATGCATTGCAGCAAGGGTTTGTCATGATTGCTAGAGCCTTCGGCCGATATTCCAACAAATCCAACAATCGCATTCGTACCTCATCAAACACAAGGAATCAGGCTGTTGTTAACAATGGACGTGTTGAAGTTCAGAATCGTGGTAATGTTCGTCAGATGGGCGGTGGTCAAGGGTTTAATCCAATGGGAAGGAATAACATGGGTGCCCCACAACAACAAAGGGCTCAAGTGGTTGAACAGGGTAATGCTCAGAATGGGATTAATGGTCTTCGTTGTTATAACTGTAATGAGAAGGGTCATCTGGCTAATGCATGCCCAAAGCCGAGGACAAGAGGCAACACTTATCACAAAGAGGCTTTACTCTTGGCTCTTAAGGATGAAGCTGGTGGAACTCTTACGAACAAAGAACATAGCTTCATGGTAAATGCAGATTCTGATGATGATATGGAGGACTTTCAGGCTAATGCAACAGTTATGTTGATGGCCAACATGCACGAACTCCACATGAGTGATACAGGCCCAGTGTATGACACTGATGGCTTGTCTCAGGTACCGGATCAAACTATATTCATTACTGATCTGATATCTCCGCCAACATCTACATCCGACAAGGATCAGAGTGTTCAACATGAGCCGTCCACATCTCATTTCGATGATAATCAAATAGATCCCGTAGTTATATTTGTCGATCAAGATGACCTTACGGTTACCATTGATAATCAAGTTGACTCCGTGGTTATACTTGAGGATCTGACTAATGATCATGTTGAGACTCACATTGAACAAGCTGAGCTTTCGTCTAATCGAGATATTGAGCTCATGACCTTACTTAAAGACCAAGAATCCCGACTGGAAATATGCAAGGACATCAATAAGAAATTAAAAAATAAAAATGCACTGTTAACTAAGGACAATGAATGCTTAAAGTATCAACTCAACATTTTTCAAACTCAAGAAAAACGTGAAAAAGGTTTTGAAGTCGCTTTTGCTAAATCATATCAAAACGAGAAATCATTAGAACAACAGATACATGATCTAGTCGCATCTTAGAATGCTTTGCTGTCTCAAATAGAACAACTGAAATATGATCATAAACAACAACTTAACGCTCTCACTTTGGAAACTCAAAAAGCCAAGTCTGAGTTGTTAACTTGTCAAAAACAGTTCTCTGAGTACAAAAAGCATTCAACGAAACGAATAGATGCCTATCTGGAAGAAATTGTCGACTTACAAAGCAAAATCAAAGAGTTTCGAAATGTCGTTTATAAACATGGTGAGTCAATCACAACTATTCAAAAGTTTACTTTTAAACCAAATCCAAATGGATATGGACCGAATCTTGCTGATTATAAACCAAAGTTTTTTAATAGAGCATTCAAACCAAATCCTGAAGTTTACAGTGCAGAACATAGAATTGATGATTCCATTATGAGTGTTGTTGAATATAATCGTCAAGAGGAATTAGATGCAGAAGACGAGAGTCGATCAAAAATAGAAAATGTTGTTTATAACAAACCATTTAACTACTCAAAAGCCATCACTTTCGTCGAACAACAGGATACTTCTAACACACCTTGGGTTATCACACCTATTTCTGAGTCTTCTAATGTTGGTCCCCAATCCAATACTGCACAAGTTGATGGTCTTTTACCTTCACTTAGTGAAGTCAAAACCTTACCCGAAAAATGTCAAATTATTAAATATTTTGAAACATTCATTTCGGACATCAAACTTTTGGAACGTGAAATTGAATTCCACTCTGAAATTAAAGTTGAACATTTTCAATCGCCTCATGCGAGAGAACAAAGAGATACTTTTCAGAAAAGAATTTTACCTCATGTCCGAAATTTGAAAATGTGTGCATTATATTAGGAAAGGGATTTTCACAAAGAGCTTGGACTTATGAAAAGAGTTTTCGAACAAACAGAAACATCGATTTCAAATACAAAATGCAAAAAGAAAATGTTAATAAAAAATGTTGATCGACTATTGGAAGATGTTATCTGTGCTGATATCCATAATGTTGTGTTACTACATTCTGTTGCATATGCATTTGATTTTATCTCTGCTGATTCTGTTGATTATGTTGAAAATGTTGGGAACACCGATACTGTGTCACAAATCAAGTCTTTAAAAGTTGAAAATGAATGATTGTCAAACGAGCTTTCAAATGCAAAACGTCGTCTTCAATGGTGTCAAAAAGATTGTCAAAATCATGAACTCGCTTTGCAAAACAAAATCAACCAGTTGCATACCAAAACTCTTAGTCCAAAACTTTAGCAACTGGATGATCAAAATATGTCTTTAAAGTGTCAAATCTCAAAATATGAACAAGAAATTTCAAAAGTTGAAAAGGAATATGGTGTCATATTTGATTTACTACAAAAGACTCGTGCTAAAACGTCAAAAGACCTTGATGATCATCTTGCATACACCAAAGATGTTTTACAACGAGATGGACTCACTCGTTCTCAAAATCAATATTTGTTACACAAAATCCATGATCTAAAAGTAGAGTTGGTGAAACTTAAGCAAGATAGGGATAGTAACACTGTAGTAACATCACCTACACAGATTCAAAATGACTCTAGAACATCTAATGACAAACCACAAGAAACTAATGTACTTCCCTCTACTGAAACAAGAATAGTTGCCTCTTTTCCCAACGCCCGCACTTCACAGCCTAGGAGCAATACAAGGAAGAATAGGAAGTTGCGACGTAAGAAAAGAGCAATAAAGAATGCTGAAGTAGAAGAACACCCTAGGACTTTGAATAAAACTCAAGTTGCACCCACTTTAGATATTGCGTCTGACAAATGTAATGAACAAAGTGATGTAACGAATGCTGAATCTTTAAGTACTCTTAATGTTTTGTTTGAAACCTCTTGTGTTGGTTGTCATAAAAGCATGTTTTCTGGTTGTCATGATAAATGTGTTGCTAAGGCTATCTTGAATCGTAAGCGGAATAATAGAAAACGGAATACCTCTAGGCCCACTAATGCTTCTAAGTCTGTGCTAGGTAAACCATCCTCTAGTGTATCAACTACGATCATTGATGTACCCATAGAACCACCTTCACCTCCTAGGAAGAACTTATCACCAAGTGCATTCACTAAGACCAAAGCTAAGACTAGTTGGAGATGGCAGAAATGGTTACATAATACACTTAGATTTCAATGGATACCTAAAATCATTAATATGTGTGTTTCTAATATAACTGCTTCGGAACCCGCTAACTCTTCGGGTTCCACATCTACTTCTATTCCATCTGTGTCGTCTGTGTGTAATGCAGGTGATACAGATCATCCTTTGGATTGTTGATAGCGGATGTTCCCGATACATGACAGGCAATCTAAAACTGTTATCAAACTTTGTTGCAAAGTTCATTGGCACTGTCAGATTCGGGAATGATCACATCGCAGCTATCATGGGCTACGGAGATTACATCAATGGTAACATCGAAATTAGCAGGGTTTATTATGTGGAAGGTCTCAGTCACAATCTCTTATCGGTTGGTCAATTCTGTGATGGTGATTTGGAAGTTGCTTTTCGGGAGAAAACTTGTTTCATTCGTGATCTACAAGGAAACTATCTTATGTTCGGAACCCGCAATTCAAGTCTTTATATAATCTCAATGCAAGACATGATTGCTTCATCTCATATCTGTCTATTTTCAAAGACAACATCTACAAAATCTTGGCTATGGCACCGTCGTCTCTCACATTTAAACTTTCAAACCATAACCAATCTTGCACGATACAAACTTGTTGAAGGTCTCCCAAGATTTTGGTATTCTAAATATCACCTATGCTCAGCTTGTGAACAAGGGAAAAGCACTCGTGCTCACTTTCCTTCAAAGGTGGAACACAGCTCACAGCATGTGCTTCATCTTCTTCACATGGATTTGTGTGGCCCGATGCGCTTGCAGACGATTAATGGCAAACGCTACATCTTGGTAATTATAGATGACTATTCAAGATGGACTTGGGTTTATTTTCTTCGAAGTAAAGATCAAGCTCTACAGATGATCATCACCTTTCTCATGAAAATTCAAGTTCAGCTCCGGAACACAGGCAGACAAATCAGAACAGACAAAGGAACTGAATTTGTGAATCAAACTCTTCGTGCATTTTATGAGAAAGTGGGAATTGAGCATCAAACATCTATTGCACGAACACCAGAACAAACCGGTGTAGTTGAAAGACGAAACCGTACGTTAGTGGAAGCTGCAAGAACAATGTTAATTAAAGCTAAACTTCCAGATTACTTGTGGGCTGAAGCCGTGTTAATTGCATGCTACACTCAGAATCAATCAATGATTACCAAACGCCACAACAAAACACCTTATGAGCTTATCCATAACCGAAAACCGAATCTCAAACACTTTCATGTATTTGGATCTCTTTGTTATCCGAATAATGATCGTGATGACTTTGGTAAGCTCAAAGCCAAAGCTGACATTGGAGTCTTTGTTGGATATTGTGAAAACTCTAAGGGTTACCGGATCTGGAATCGTCGTACAAGGGAGATTAAGGAAACGATACATGCTAATTTCGATGAGCTTACAGACATGGCTTCTGAGCATAACAGCTTGGAACCCGATCATAACCGTTTAAACTTCCCTCAAACCCCATCATCAGCTGAAGCTAGTTTACAACTAACTCAACGTCAAATGGAACAACTATTTGCTCCTCTGTTTAGTGATGATATTGATGAACGTGTTCCAGCTGTATCAAATGTTTCCGCTGCTCAACCTGATCAAATTCCAATACCTGATACACCTCCTACAACAACTACTGTTGAGGAAGCACCACTAGTTGATTCTACAACAACAGTCGAACAAACCGCATCCAACGATGCTGAACCATCTGATAATATTCTGAACAATGAAGTACCCCCACCTGCAGATTATGATCCGAATGCGTTCTTCAATCCGTTTGCAAATGAAACTACCACACCTGATGTTGCGGAATCATCTACAAGCCATTTGAATCCTCCCAATTTGCAGAATGTATATCAACACCAACCTTCCACACATCGTTGGAAGAAAGACCATCCTCTTGAGAACATTATTGGTAACCCGAATCAACCAGTCGTAACTAGACAACGTCTTCACACAGACGGTGAACATTGCATTTATGCACTCACTGTCTGCCAATCTGAACCTAAATGCAATGACAAAAGACAACTGGATTGAATCCATGCAAGAAGAACTCAATCAGTTTAAATGACTTGAAGTATGGGAATTGGTTGAAAGACCAACAGGGGTCTACGTCATTGGTCTCAAATGGATTTGGAAAAACAAATTGGATGTTGAAGGAACCGTAATCAGAAATAAGTCACGTCTGGTGGCTAAGGGTTATAGACAGGAAGAGGGTATTGAATTTGAAGAATTATTCACTCCGGTTGCTCGTCTTGAGGCTGTACGGATTTTTCTGGCGTTTGCGGCTCACATGAACATCACCGTTTATCAGATGGATGTCAAAACTGCTTTTCTCAATGGACAACTAAAAGAAACGGTCTATGTTAGCCAGCCAAAAGGATTCGTTGATCCAGAGTTCCCTAATCACGTCTACAAACTGAAAAAGGCTCTCTACGGTCTCAAACAAGCCCCTCGGGCGTGGTATGATAAGTTATCATCCTTTCTTATCGCCAATAATTTCGTCAAAGGTTTGGTCGACCCTACACTATTCATACAATACCACGGGGCACACATTTTAATCGTTCAAATTTATGTGGATGACATCATTTTTTGGTCAACACATCTAAAATACTCAAACGCTTTTTCAAAACTCATGAAAACACATTTTGAAATGTCCATGATGGGTAAACTTACGTTCTTTCTAGGACTTCAAGTTCATCAATCACCCCGTGGTATTTTCCTAAGTCAGTCCAAAGATGCCCTTGAAATCGTAAACAAACATGGAATGCAAAACTGTGACACCTATGCCACACCAATGGCACATACCAAGAAACTGGATGCTTATTTGCATGTGAAATTAGTTGACCCTACCAAATACTGAAGTATCATTGGGTCTCTCATGTATCTAACAACCAGTAGACCTGATATTGTCTTTGCTGTATATCTTTGCTCCCGTTATCAGTCGAGACCAACTGAAACTCACCTCTCTGAGGCTAAAAGAATCCTCCGATACATCAAGGGAACCATTAACTTGGGGATCTGGTATCCGAAGGATTCTGGTTTTGAACTAATAGCTTTTTCAGACGCTGATCACGCAGGTTGCTTAGATTCTCGGAAAAGTACTTCAGGAGCTTTACAATTTCTTGGTGATAAACTGGTGTCATGACAATCGAAGAAGCATGATTGTACATCGCTGTCCTCAACTGAAGCAGAATATGTAGCCATGTCGGCGTGTTGTGCTCAAGTCATTTGGATGAGAACACAACTCAAAGACTATGGTTACGTATTTGACAGAATCCCGATGTACTGCGACAATCGAAGTGCTATTGCGATCTCGTGCAACTCTATTCAACATTTGAAGTCTAAGCACATCGATCTTCAATATCATTTCATCAAGGAGCACGTAGAAAAGGGTACCGTTGAATTATACTTTGTTGGTACTGAATACCAATTGGCAGATCTTCTCACCAAAGCCTTAGCTCCTGCTAGGTTTACTGAGCACATCGATCTTCAATATCATTTCATCAAGGAGCACGTGGAAAAGGGTACCGTTTAATTATACTTTGTGGGTACTGAATACCAATTGGCAGATCTTCTCACCAAAGCCTTAGCTCCTGCTAGGTTTACTGAGTTGGTCCACCGGATTGGTATGAGGTGTTTGACTCCAGAGGAACTGGATGAACTTTTAAAACAATCTTAAAACCAATCAAACACCAAAACCTCTTTTGTAAATATTTTCAAAACAAAATACAAAAATATAAAATCTGATAAAACTACAAAAATATTCTTCTATCTATATTTCTTTTAACATGGCAAGTACAATTCTTCCGTCAACACTTTACTCTTTCAAAATTCAGTAATTTCTCGGTCAAGTGTTGAGGGGGAGAAAGTAAATATTTTTCGGTTTCATAAAACCTTGTACTTGCATGTTACTTTATCCCGGTTGTTTCTTTGATAATGGTGGTCACATTTCTGGTTTACTGACACTCCCCGGACTCAAATTTATAAAATTTCATTATTTCTAAAGACAAGGGGGAGTGTCGTCAAGTTTCTTTCCAAATTTCATTTTTTACGTAACCAAAATGGAAGTTATGGGCGTTGGATGAAAATGGTTAAGGTGGAGGGACCAAAATTGTCCAAAGATCAAACTAATTTTTAACAAAATATCTCCACCAACCTTACTTTCACATTTAATTCTCACATTTATTATTTCATCTACTAAATCCTACGCCTATCATTTCATCTTCAAATCCGTGTTATAAATCTTCAATCTGTAAGTGTTTGAATGAACTTTGTGTTATTACAAACAATGGTTTTGATTTGTTTTAAAATCCAACGGTTTGATTTGTCCCTAGGCATGATTTTGTGTTATACGCATAAGCGTATGAACACATAATCATGTTTGGGTGTTTGGTGTTGAAATGAATGTGTTTAAACGTTGTCATAATCATTCTTAAGCTATCTTTAATCACCAAATCCACCCAGAAACACAAATTTAATCATTTTCAAAGTTAGGGTTCATACGTACGATTTAGGGTTTTTCATTTAAGAGTGTTTCTGGATAATTAATTGTTCTTATGATGTTGTATACATGATTAATTGACCAAAACCTTGCTTGAATCTAGCCCAGAAACAAGAAATCTTAAGAAATTGAAAACTAGGGTTTATACTCGTAGTAATTGGGTATTTTTGATTCGCATGGGTTTTGATGTTAAAAATTGGTTAATACAACTCATTAGGTTTCTTTGATATCACAGAAAAAATTTGGTGCAATTTCTATGGCTAAAACTCTTATTCGTAAAATTGAATCTTAGGGTTTAGCTTTTACGCGTAAGCAAGTTTTACACATAAACTGTTTTGGACTATTGTTCATGAGAAATCTGAAAGGGATTGAATAAATGTGTTAATGATGATGTTATGATGAATTTGTTTCAGGTTTTACGTGTGAAATATTCAGAATCAAGGTTAACTGAGTTACTACGCATAAGGATTACCTTACGCGTAGAATGTTAAGCGTAAGAGTAATCTTACGCGTAAGGTTCTACAAAGGGGACTACGCGTATCCTGTGAAGGATATGCGTAAACTTGAGTCTTACGCTTAAGGTTTACCCTTACGAGTAGACCTTACGCGTAAACTCCAACATACGCTTACGCGTAAGCTTTATGCTAAGGGATCTTTTTCCAACGCGTAACATTTCTTACGCGTAAGTTAAGATCCTACGCATAAGCTTATGCCTATGCGTATGGTTCACTGTTTACGCATAAGCTTTCAAATCTTACGCCTAAGCCTTATTTTAACTAAAATTATTAATTGTTACACGTACGAACTTGTAAATAAATAAATCATAACGTCACGAAACCGAAATGTCATTAATAAGCTTAAATGTTTAATAAGTTGTGAAAATAAGTGAAAACTTGGACTTTAAAACTCAAAGTTAATCTACTCACGAAACTTATCACGACTTCTTTGGACTATTGGACTAACAAGTGACATTGGACTCGTAACAATCATTAACATATCATATTCAATAATTAGACAATAAAATCAGCTTTTGACTAACATAATGTCTTTCGATATGTTGGTTCTTTTACCTAAATATCTTTCAGATCACGATATGGACATCCAAATGGAAAATGTTGATGCACCAAATGTTCTCTTAATTGAAGACATCTTCCCCAACGGTTATACTTTGAAGATTGGAAAGAACAACCTCAGGGTCGATTTTGAAAACTTCACTTGTTTTGAGTCTTCTTGTCAGATTGCGGTGGATATTTTGAAGACTCATCCCTACAAGAATATGCTCACAAACTCTGCAACAGTGCCGGAGATTTATATTCACCAATTCTGGCATACCATACAAAAGGTCAAAGGTCAAAGTGCTGTGACGGTGACACTTAACAACAAAAAGTCACCATCACTCCTGGAGATTTAAAGGCTATTCTCCTTCTTCCTACCATCCAGCCTGCCGATTACTCTGCTACTCCTTCTGAAGAGGTCTCTCTCCAATTCATGGTCGACATCAGATATGACGAAGCTGCTGGGATCATCACAAAACACTCGTCTGTTGATCTTAAGAACATTCCTCAGCCATGGAGAACCCTCTACATCATGATTGCCAAATCAGTTTCTGGACGTGACAGTGGTTTTGAGCATCCGAAGCTCATGGAACTACAAATATTTTGGGCCAGGGTCAACATGAATCATATCGAATTTGCAGCTCTGATCTGGGACGACATGATGTCATACCTTAAAAATCCTGGCACCAAGATCCCTTACATCAGATACACAGAATTGTTGATCCAAAGGGCTCTAGGGAATAATCCTGATATTCCCTTGAGACTTGATGACCCCAAACATCACTCCGTATTGCTTGAGCCCACACTCAATGTTGTCAGATTTAAGGACTCAACAACGAAGAAACAAGGTGAGGTATTACCAGATTGCCTTCTCACTGCTGATATCAAGGGACTACAATCGTACACACGTTATTTGGAAGCAATTGCATTAGGCAAAGTGGGATTCATTGATGAAAAATCGTCTGGTACACCTGTTAGGAAGACCAGAAGAGGCAGTGCTGGAAGTATTGTGAGCACAGAGAGTACGAGAAGGTACCCAAAGAGAACTCACACACTCAAGAAGAGAGTTCCTCTTACTGAAGCCATCCCTATTCCCAAACCAGAACCAAAACTAATGGACGAGGACTCAGAGGACACTGAAACAGATGAAGAGATTATCTACTTGGAATCTGCAACTGATGATACTCTAACAGTCGCACAACCTCTCAGTCCTAAGTCTGACAAAGGGAAAACTCCAATGCTTGAGCACGAAGAAGAGAGCTTAGAAGAAGAGCCACTGGATGAAGACAGAGACTACCGAAAGAAGCTTAAGAACCTTAGACTCCAACATGTTGCTAAAGAGTTCAAACAACAACAAACTCGTGGCCCCGGAGGGTCAAGTGGCGGTTCACTATCTACACCGGTTTTCGATGCGGTTAATCAACCCGATAAGGGAACTGGTACCACCACCTACGAACAACAACAACGGCAACTCGAGGATTCTATCATCTATGACTTTGAGGAACCAGAAAAGGAGAAGTCTGAGAAAATTCCTGATGAAGATGTTGAGGCTGCGGCTAAAGAAAAAGCTGAAAAAGAAGCTCAAGCTCAAGCAGATGAAGAAGCTAGGGTTAAAGAACAAGAAAAGGCTCAAGCGGAATAGGAAGCCAATGATTACATTCTTGATAGTCCCGTACGAAGCAAGGAACAAACCTCTGAGCCACCAAAGGACCCTGAGCCTCCTCATGTCTCATCATCATCAGACTCATCTTCTCACTCATCACCTCCACCATCCAAAGGCACAACCAGATTAGCATCCAGATCGGTAAAGAAACCAACCGACACTTGGATATCCCGTGCTAAAACAAAGATTGTCAAAGCTGCCAGGCAAGTAAGGAAGAAAGATGTAGTCAACAAGAAACTGAATCAACTGGCTGACAGAGTTAACCTTCTTCAAAACGGGATAAACGAGATGTTAAGAGAAAGGGAACAGATCCAGAAGTTTCTCAATCGAGATGTACAGGGTGAAATGAACAAGAAGATTAAGGAATATACTCATAAGTTCCTTCTCGACACTGTTCTAGGAGTGACAAGAGAGATATTCACCAGAAAACTCTATCCGAATCTAATGCAGTTGGTCAAGCAAACGATAAGATCAATGCCTTTAACAGTAACAATCAACCCAACTGAGCCTACAGCTTTCTCCGATGCAGAAATGGTTTCCAAGCTGGTACTACAAATGTCAAAATGATCTGCAACATTTACTTCTGACGAAGGTAAACTGTTTGACGCATTGCTGGAATACCAACTTAAAACGTCATGCAAAGCAGCAGCTGAAAGGCTAAAGCATCCAAGAGACTATGATGATAAGGATAAGGATAAAGAGACCAAACGCAAGAAGAAGTCTGATGACTCCTCCTCTATGCCACCACCACCCCAAAGAACCTCCACCGACAGAAGATCTCCTCCACGTTCTGTTGCTACTGAGAAACCTCAGGACTCTGAGTTACCACCCCACATAGAGAAAACTGGTGATCATTTCGAATACACTGGTGGTGACGATGAAGAGATCCCTGAGCCCCAACAACAACCCACCTCTTCTGCCATAACAAAGAAACCAAAATCATCATCAAAGCCAAAGAAAAAGAAGAAGAAGACCACTGTTGTCTCATGGATAGATGAAGACACAACCGAAGAATATGACTGGTTTTCTAAACTTGTTGATGCTACCCCTCCGTTACCAGCAGGTCAAGAAATGGTAGATGGTCGCACAATGGAGCATGTGAAGCTATTACAAGAAAAGTTCAGAGTGAAGAAAATGACTAAAGCAGAGTTGAAGCGAATAAAGAACGATGCATTTCAACTTCTTAAAGACAGCTCAGAAAGTGCAATTGAAGTCGAATATCATCTCGACAACATTGCACGGGCCATGTCTAACAACATCGATTGGCTCAACCCTGAAGCTAACATTGACTTCACCAGACCAGACAAAGCTCCATACTACACTGACTGGACCATACCTCTACCTACTATTGGTCGACCGGATCAACCCAAGATTCCATTCCGCTATTTCTTCAACAATGACCTAGAGTTTCTTCTACACGGTAGCGATGTCTCTATGAAATACGCTACATCACTCACACTCCCTTTCCCGAAAGCAATATACTCAAACAACATAGCCATCGAGGAATACGCCACACACATGTTTGCTGACAAAGTGGAAAAGTATGTGTTAGGATCTTAATATTATTGTGTTTGATGATTCGGGTGGTCTTGGATGATGGAAATACATGTTAGCCATTTAGAGAGAGAAAGTAAAGAGATGGGTGTTCTTGGTAGAGACTTGCTTAACAAATGAAAGGTTAGATTATGAAAGAAGCACCACCCCTTCCATCCTTGGAAGGGGTACTTATAGTTACAGACTAAATGACCTCCTGACGGCCTGTGGATCAAGTATACAGTGGGTAAAGACCCGTCCTTCCTCCACGGTGATACACTAAACTAATCTATGCTACAAACTAACTAATAAACTACTAAATAACGTAACAAACGATATGTCTACGAGCTAACTTATGCTATATAACATTTGGGGTGACTGACTCTTCACTATGGAATTTCCAATTCCTAACAATCTCCCCCTAAGGGAGGTCACCCCATGTTTTACATTTTGAATCCTAGCATTCTAATTTGTCTTCTGTTATGAGCTCGTAGAATTCAATTCTTCAATGTCTGCATTCTCTGTGCTTTTGTAGTGACTCTTCATTGTCCGATTATTTGTACTTTCAGTGGAGGTCTTTGAACTGATCCACATCTTGATGATCTTCGAGCTTTCATTGAGATCATCAGCCACAGTAAATCTCTGGATCACCCTTTATTGTGTTGCCATCACGTGAAGTTGTGACTTTCAGACCAACATGCTCACACTTTCTGGATCATGACATCTTTCCATCAGAGTAGCGAAAGCTTTACTGGTTCATCATATTTGCAGCAGCGTAGCAGAAGCATAGTATAAAAATATCAGAGCCAGGTTATGTAGATATGCACCAGTCATGAATTCTTCAATTAAGTGTGGATGCTGTGAGCATGCGACTTTGGATTGACTTCTCAATTCTGATCAGCTGCAACCGTCCAAATGTACCTGCAAACAACAGTTAGCAATAAAACACACGAAAGTGTCTTTGATCACTTTCGTTGAATTGAGGTACAAGGCCCACGGTTCCCCGTTGATCAGTACAAGTACTGCCTGTGATCAGGTAGGATTCCTAAGAATCTCCTTGACAGGGTTTCGCAGCTGTTCTAGCCGTTCTCAAACCGGAACGTCTCAAAGAAGACAACACGGAGTGAGTGAACCAGCGAATTGAGATTCACTGATTGATGAAAAATTGATTTGAAAACAATCGCGTATTGCTTGAAGAAAGAGTTTTGCAATACAAAGAAGGTTTTTTGAGAAAGATCAATTTTCAATCAAAATACCTTTTGTATTAGAAAATGAGTACACATTCGATGTGCTAGAGAAAAGAAGAGATTTACACATCGAACGGTTTTTCCAAAAGTATTTTTCAACTAGAGATACTTTTTGTGTTTGAAAATGAATACACATTCGACGTGCTAGAGAAAAGAAGGTTTGAACATCAAACGGTTTTTCCAAAAGTATTCGTCAATTCCAATCCTGGACCAAGGTTGATTCACGAGTGAATCGCCCCATTGTTTCTATCCAGTTGTCACAAGTTTGATCTTTAGAAAAGATCTCACATGTCACCCACTAAGAGCTTGTTTAATGTTGGCTCTAGAAGAATTTCCATCTTCATCGTGAATATTTTTACATATCACTCGGATGTTCTAGCAATACCACAAGGATAATGCGTAGGACCCTTAAAATATTCTTACTTTCCACATTGTGTGAAACAACAAGTCTTCATTAATTTTGTGTCCTAATGAGATATTGTGGATGATCTCTTGGCTTTAGACTCAATTGTGCACATTTGGTTCCTATGCCGGAGACTAGGGAGAGGTTCTCCTTCTTCAATATCAACAATCTCTAAGAGAAAGTCGATAGATTATGTAGGTTCCCCGTGAGAATGAAACAAGCCTTTTTAAGAGGAACTTGAGTAGCTTGGGAAGTTTAGTGCAGTGCGTCACTGGGTCCATGACGTCTTGTCTTCAATACCAGTGTTACCTTGGTAACCACCAATAGCATATGAATTGAACCCGGTTACTGCCCTAAGGTTGAATTATTGGAGGGCTATTTCTTTTCACCCTTTTTCACATTCATTTCTTTTTCATTCTTCAACCCCTTCAGTGCTTACCGAGACTTCATTACTAGAAACTTGTTGGGTTTATTCCAGTACTAGCTCTGTCTCAGTCCACACTCTTCCCATTTTCTCATTTTTCTCCTTTTTTCAATATTCCTAAGGACTCTACACTATCTAGTGGATTGTCCCTAGGAAGATCCCTCCGGTTCCAGTGGATCATGGGAACGAATACCTAACCTAACCATCCTTATAACACCATGCATAAAGTAAATTGGTCGGTCTTTTGGTATTGTTCTTTCCTTCATGAAACCAATTGAAAAAATCATTTGGAAAAACAATCAAGGTACTTGTGATACGAGACCAAATCATTTTGTACCTTAATAGTTTTGATCATTTAGAAATGCTCCCTCTTAACATGCGCATATGATTTTGAAATTGTTTAGCACATGGAGGCAAGAGTTCTTTGAAATAATTTCTTGATCACAATTTCCGTAGAAAAAGCCATTTGATTTTCTTGGTAAATTCTCCCCCTCAATATGTGCGTTGGTTGTTTGAAATCATTTAACACATAGAGGCAGGAGTTCTTTAAAGTACTTCTACGATCACAATATGCCATAGAGAAAACCTTTAAAACTCAATCAAGGTACTTATGATAAAACATCAAAACCTTTGTACCTTGATAGTTTATTTTCTTTTGAAATGCTCCCCCTCAATATGTGATTCAATTAATGAAAACGTTTAGCACATATGGGAGAGCAGCCTGCACTTTGAGTCAAAACGATCACTTGTAATCAGATTTCATATTTAAATCACATTTTCTCCCCCGATCAAAAATATCAAATTCTTTGAGATTTTGGATCCCAAGTGATTTAAATAGGTTTAGAAAACATGGGAGAAAATATGTCTGGTTTAAATTCTCTTCTGGTTTTAGGTTAAATGCTCCTCCACAAACATGTGCATTATTTATTTCAAACTCATTTGGCACATGAAGAAAGGAGTGCTTTTAAAACAATCACCCTTTAAAACCTGATTTGAGATTTAAATCACGATCTCTCCCCCGATCAAAAATTTCAAACCAATTGAGATTTTGGATCCCGATTGATTTAAATCATTTAGAAAATTTTGGGGAAAAGACGTGGCCTGATTTAATTTTAAAAAGTGACTGAAATGGACCAATTTAAGACATTAAAGATTGTTAGTGTCAGGTATAATAGTTTTAAGAGATCTTTTAGTAAAATAAAACATTTTCACAATCAAACAAGAACAGAAAAAATTTTATTTTGAAAGATCTTTGGGTTTTAAAGAAAAATCATACCATGACATAACATTAAATCTTTAGATCACCACTTATTATTGTACAACTGGACTTTTTGATGAAATATCGTTTGAAAATATTTTAGATAAAATCACTCTCCCCTCAATCGATGACCGTAGTTGTTGATTGAGTGACTTAGGTTTTGATAAAATAAAGTCCGGTGATTTTCAAAATTAAGTCCAATTAATTTTCAAAACAATATTTTCCATTTTCAAAACAATTTAATCAATTTTATTCAAAATTGTTTAAAAATGGTATCCCGCACAAAGATACGTTAGGTGGTGTAGAAGCTGCTTCTGTTGTTGCTGTAAGGCTTGGAAGAAAACCATCTGCTGAAGCAGTGAGACTTCTTACGTTGCATTTTTTTATGCCAACTGAGGTCAAATTAAGCTCCGTTTCTTCATTTGATGATGAAGAAAAACCATCTGCTGATGCAGTGTGACCTCTTACGTTGCATTTATGCCAACTCTCCATAGAAGTCAAATTAAGCTCCGTTTCTTCATTTGTCAACCCAAGATATAGTTACCCTTTCCTTTCGGCATCCAATCATCTTCTATTGTGGGATCCGGATCGGGAACATTCTTATATACCAATATACCTGCATACGTTAGTGAACACATATACAGATATATGGTGGTCGACATCACCCAAACAGCAATCGACTAATAAAATTCAATCCAACAAATCAATCATATCATAAAACGTATGGGAATAATGTGTTCATCAAACTCTAATCATCTAATCCTGACAATCATATCCTAGGCACCTAGTCCTTCAACACAGGTTAACGTCATTTTCAATTAAGCATATAGGATAATTAGAAAAGCCCGTTAGATGATATAGATTTGAAAACATTCTTCCCCTCAATCAATGACTTATTTTTCTGAAAAGTTTAAAAGCGCTGAAGTCATTGATTGAGTTTTCAATTTTTTACGAAAACTCTGAATCTGATTGATTTACAAGCAACTCATTATCCACCATTTTTGTTAAAACAAATATTTTTCAGAAGAATTTTAGAAGGAAAAATATTTGAGTAGGAACAGCAGTCCTTCGACATACTTTCCTCAAATTGTTTTAGGATAAGTGCACGAAATATTTGAAAATAGGTTTAGCGCAACTCTTTTCTTTCTTGAAGAACGGGTTGCTATCTGAAATAATAGCAAGCCATAGTTTTAAGCACGGGTTACAGTCTGAAGTAACTGCAAGCCATAGTTTGAAGCCCGGGTTACAGTCTGAAATAACTGTAAGCCATATTTTTAGACATGTTTTGGAAAAAGAATATTTACACCTCCTGCTCGAACTTCATCTATGGTCCCGTGCCATTATTGAATGACATTTCTAAGACCGCAGATGTTATCGATACCAGAAGACATGTCTTGAGAAAACATTTTTTTGGTATTTTTCAAATTTTCTTATTTTTAAGGCTTTTTGTTGGTTTTATATTTTTCTATTTTGTTTTATTGGTTTTATATTTTTGTATTTTCTTTTTGATAGATATATACACAGATAGAGTAGATGATATAGTTTAAGAAGATGATGATACGAGTACCGAGATAAAGATATCGAGCAGCCCCGTTGTAGAAGATAGAAGTCATCATCCCTAAAACTTTCACCACCAAAGCTTCCGAGGCTCTTGCATTGAAGAAAGAAATTGAGCCATCTGAAAGTGAGACTTTGGAAGCTTCCCCCCAAACCGAAAATCCTTTAGCTGAGCAGATTCAAAGCTTTCATTCAAGCTTCCATTAGCCAGGTGCACCAAGAAGCACACCATTATCATTGATCCTGCTGCTCCTTTTAAGAATAATCACCGTGATTCTTCGTTCGTGGATATATCATCCAATAGAACAACAGCAACGTATCATTCCACATTTAAATAATCTTCTCAAATTTCCTTTCAACTGAAGTCGGAAGCGATCCATTCCAAAAGGTTGTCAAAAGATCACTTCCCCCAAGTAGATGAAATGATGCAGTCAATCTCTTAGACTAGAGCTCACGAACCCGAATACACATATACCCGAATAGAGAAACTTATATCATCAAAGTAGCAGATTAAGTCCGATAGCCAAAGAATAACCCCGATGTATACTTTTCTCTCCCCTGATGATAGTGTATGAAGCTTAAGAACCCGAAGTACCCGAATGCCCAAAGAGAGAATAACCGATAACATTAAAGAAGCAGGCCGAATCACTGATTATCTCTGCAGATGACTATCTCTGCGGATGGCAACTCCGGAATAAGTGATTATATCTCTGAATCACTGATTAAGCACTCAAGTGAAACATCTGAGCGCCCCCAATATACACAATTCTCTCTCCCCTGATGATTGCGATAACATCGAAATCATCACACACTTGTGTACCTCTTTTATCTTCAGAAACTTTCTCTTCCATCTCTTCCCCCACATAGTTGGAATAAGAACACTAAACGCCAAGAGTCAAACCTTGAGTTTCTCTGCGGTAATGACATATGTCTTCCCGGGAATTTCTTCAATCACTTAGAAGTATTAAGCTCATCAAGTTTACTCGCGTTTAGATGCGTGTCTCCTTCCCCCTTGCTGGTTTTGATACTTCAGAATCAACAAAATATTATAAGCACAGATACTTGAAATATTTTGAGAAGAACAACATAAGATGTATCTGTGAGAATCAACATGCTGAAGAAATACGTGAGCAAGTCTAATTGGGATTAAATTCGACATTTCACTCTCCCTCAATTAGTGCTCTTTCCTAACCCGATAATCTTTTAATAAATGCCCAGAATAAGAAGAAGTCTTTTGATAATCAAATGCAACTCGTCTTTAATCTTCTAACATACAACAGAAAATGTAGAACCGACTGTAGACTCGACCTTCTTCAAGATTTTCCAATTGGGGAATAGAAAGTCAACATCTTCAACTCACCAAATGCATTCCCGTTAACTTTGAAATAGCAAATCCCCTTAACTAAAATCCATCCCAATCAAACAAGAACAGAAAGATGTTCATCAAAGAAATCAGCCCAGCAACTAGAAGCACTTTGTCATTAATCAAATCAGCCCGTGTGAAGATGTTAACCAACGACTCTTAGTAGAAAACTCCATGTGAAGATGACACGAAGAAGCTCGGTTCTTACATGAGTTTGGAGCCGTTTGACCATTTATTCTCAGAAATCAATCAACCATGCAGTAAATTCACACTTCTTCTCCCCCTCAAGAATTGCATACTGAGTTGCCATTCTTGATTGAATAAGTGAATATCTTCAACAAATGTAGTCTATTCACACTTTTCCCCCGCAAAATTAGCACATGATGTCGCCATCGTCATTATAGTAGAGCAAGGGGAATAAGAGAACAATCAACAGTAGTCCGGTTCACTTGATGTTTGAAAGCGCATAGAAAAAGCATGAAGCATGTTGATGAGAATGGTCATAATAAGAAGATTTCTCTTCTTCCGAAGATAATGCGCACTGAAGCGTACACATTTCTTTTCTTTGAGAAACGAGGCATGAACTGTTGTGTTCATACGTCCTAAGAAGATTTCTCTTCTTTTGAAGATAAAGCGCACTGAAACGTACACATTTCTTTTCTTTGGAGAACGAGGCTTGAACTGTTGTGTTCAAACGTCATCATCTCTCTCTTTTCACCTCTCTTGGCAAAACTTGTAATCAACTCCATTATCATTCAGTAGGCTCTTTGTCGTGACAGCTGATGGAGAAAACCCAATATGATGAATTTGACCCTGAAGTAAAACAACCCGAACTCGTGACTTAAACTTGCACATATGTAACAAAGAGCGGTGCCGAGACTTCATCGTCCATTGAATATCTAAGTACCCTATACTCTTCATCCAACCAACCATCAATTATAAGATGTACATCACCTCTTGAAAATCCACAATTGAATGTGACACTGAGCACTACAACGTAACTCCTTAAAGTGATAGTTATTTTGTGGTGGTAAGAGCCCAATTCCCCCAAGTGGTAAAAGAAAAGGTAAAAGACACCCAAAAATAACTAGATTTCCAAGTCTTCGTTTTTTATAATAAGCTCGAACAAGGATCTTGAAGAATCTTCATCCAACCACCCCCGATACCTTCAGATACTAAGTACACTCGCCCGTGATAATTCACTTCAACCTCAAATAAATAATAGTGAATTAGCTCCGTTGTCACATCTTCTGGTTAAAAGCTCAAATCTAGCCTCCTTTGACGTTTTAAGTGAACTATGATAATGGTTTTCATCCCGACCATGGTTAAAAGCACATAACCCCGTAAAACCATGTGATAACCAAACTGCCATTACGAATATCCAAACGCACATCCAATTCATGAAGTACACCATTTTATCTCTTCTTCGAAACAGAAACCGTAGCACCAACATCAAATAAGATCCTGGAATACACTTTCCTTTCTCCAGGATGGTTCCATCATTACGGGATTTTACAACTCTATGGTTTAAACCGAGAAATAGTTTCTTTCGCGGGATTTTACAAAACCAAGAATAAACCGCAAGATAGATCCGGAAATGCACTTTACAATTACCAGGATGTTTCCATTGTCACGGGATTTTACAAGTCTATGATTTAAACCGAGAAATAGATTCTTTCGCGGGATTTTACAAAATCAAGACAAAACCGTAAACAATGTCAGCTTGAATGTGTTATGACAACTTTGGTTTAAGTGAATATCTGTTTTAGGGGAACATGCAGCGGTTCATCAACAAATCTTTCACCAACATCAACAACCATTAAACACTTTGGTAGACACACCATTCACGAATTCTGTCAACTATTATGGTGACCATATGGTGAAGTAAACTCGATATGCCAAACTTGATCATGAAGTAAAATTCCCCAGATTTGTTACTTAAACTTGTACTAATCCTTGTGAAGAGGAAACGGTGTATCCAATGTACAAAACCTCTTGACATTCTCAACTGAGTGAGACACCGAAGTGATAGTTACGTTGTGGGTTAAACGAGAAAGAATCACAACCGTAATTAAATAGCCAAGTCTTTATCACCCTCTATAAATGCCCAAACAAGTCATCTTCGCGGAAGGGTAGAAATAAAGAAGACGAAATAAGTAAACGCGCCCGAAATACTTCACTTCAAACCCAAGTAAGAAATACCGTGCAAACATCCCTGTTAGATATTGGATTTCACAAACACTCTAAACCATAATCAAAGTAGGCATATAAGTATGTTAGAGAGAGAAAGGAAGAGAGTTGGGAACTATAGTGAGAGAAAGAAAAATATTATTATGAGCTCCAACTCTCTACCTTGGGAGGTAGAGAGTATTTATAGTCTTACATAAAACGCCACACAACGGGCTGTGGATCAGGCATACAGTGGGTAAAGACCCGTCCGTCCTCCACGGTGTTACTTAACTAAATACTACTTAACATAAAATAACTATGACTACGAGCTTTCTAACGAATACATATACTTGAGGTGACCGACTCTTTAATACCTGGAATTTCTAATTCCTAACAATCTCCCCCTAAGGGAGGTCACCTCCAACACACATTAAACTTACATTGAATACAAACAGATATTACATTAAAAGATTGTTCTTGCATTCTTGATGTAGTACTTTGCTCTGAAGCTCGTAGTCATTGAATCTTCTCATTGCATGTTTGGATAATCCAAGTGGAGGTCTTTTACTGATCCACGTGATAATGAGTTTTGAGCCAGCTTTGAGATCGTCAGCTATCATAAATCTCTTAGACATCCATTGTGGTGTTGGTATTAATGTGATGTTGTGACTTTCGGATCGACATGCTCACATTCTGGATCATGATATCTTCACATCAGAGTAGCGGAAGCTTTCGTTGATTCATGATATTGGCAACAGCGTAGCAGAAGCATGGAGTGAAAATATCAGAGTCATTGATGCACTAATCATGATTTCTTTTGAGATGAATGTGTTAGGTGAGCATGCGGCTATGGATTGACCGCTTCATTCTGATCAGCTGCAAACGTAGGACATACCTGCATACAACAGTTAGCAATAAATCGCACGAAAGTATCTTTGATCACTTTCGTTGAATTGAGGTACACGTCCCACGGTTCCCCATTGATAAGTACAAGTACTGCCTGTGATCAGGTATAATTCCGAAGAATTTCCTTGACAGGGTTTCGCAGCTGCTCTAGCTGTTCTCAAACCGGAACGTCTCAAAGAAGACAACACGGAGTGAGTGAACCAGCGAATAGAAATTCACTGATTGATGAAAAGATATTTGAAAAACAATCGTGTATTGCTCAATAGAAATTGTTTTTGCAATACAACGAAGGTTTTAATGAACATCAATTATCAATCATAAAACACCTTTTGATTTGAAATATCCGTACACGGTCGATTTGCTAAAGAAAAGAGTTTTTAAGCACAACGACCGGTTTTTCAAAGGTATCCGTCAATCCATAACCTGAACCAGGATTGATTCACAAGATTGAATCGCCCCATTGTTTCTGTTCAGTTGTCACATGGTTGATCTATTTGATAGATCTCACATGCCAACCACCAGGAGCTTGTTTGATGTTGGCTCCAGAAGGCTTTCCATCTTCATTGTGAATATGTTTATACATCACTCAGATGTTCTGGCAATACCACAAGGATAATGCGTAGGACTCAAGATATAATCTCTCTTTCCACATTGTGTGAAACAGAGAGTCTTCATGGAAAGTGTCCTAAGGAGATTTATTGATGATCTCGTGGCCCTAGACTCAATTTTTTGCATATTTGGATCCTGTATTGGAGACTAGGGAGAGGGTCTCCTTCTTCAATATCAACAATCTCTAAGAGAAAGTCGATAGATAATGTAGGTTCCCCGTGAGAATGAAACAAGTCCTTTTAAGAGGAACTTGAGTGGTTTGGAAATTTGAAGTGCAGTGCGTCACTGGGTCCATGACGTCTTGTCTTCAATACCGATGTTACCATCAGTAGCATATGAATTGAACTCGGTTTTCTGCCCTAAGGTTGAATATATGGAGGGCTATTTGTTTTCACCCTTTTCTCATTCAATTCTTTTTCATTCTTCAAACCCTTCAGTGCTTACCGAGACTTCACTGCAAGGACCTTGTTGGGTTTGTTCCAGTACTAGCTCAGTCTCAGTCCGCACACTTCCCATATCTCATTTTTCTCCTTTTATCATCATACCTAAGAACTCTACACTAACTAGTAGATAGTCCCTGGGTAGATCCCTCCGGTTCTGGCGGATCATGGGAACACATACCTAACCTTATCATCCTTATATCACCGTACATAAAGTAAAGTTGGTCGGTCTATTTGGTATTGTTCATCTGCCATTGGAACCAATTGAAAACCATTTGAAAATCAATCCAGATACTTAAGATATATTATCAAAGCATTTTGTACCTGAATTGTTTTTGATATTTTTAGAACAAGAGCTCCCCCTCAACATGTGCATCAAGTGATTGAAATTGTTTTGCACACGGAGGCAAGAGAAAGAGTTAACTTCTTTGAATTCTATTTTCTAAAAGATATCAATCATCACTTCCCTAATCAACACAAGTAGATAAAGCATTCTCGGGAAGGATGAGGTTTTCACAATTTTGCTCCCCCTCAATATGTGCATCATGGTTTGAAAAGATTTTTGCACATACTAGGGGGAAGTTCTTTGAAGTGCAGCCATGATCACCAAACATTTAGAAACCATTTAACACACAATCAAGGTACCTTATAGAAAAGCATGGAAAACTTTGTACCCTGAAGGTTTGAATTTGTTTTCTGAAATGCTCCGCCTTAATATATGCTTCGAGATTCGAAAATTGTTTAGCACATATTAGAGAGCAGTATGCACTTAAAATGGTCATCTTTTAACATCTTTCATATTTATATCATATTTTCTCCCCCGATAAAAAATTTCAAATCCTTTGAGATTTTGGATCTCAAGTGATTTAAATATGTATGAGACAAAACGTTTGTTAGAGAAAAATGTGTCCAATTTTATATGATCAGAAGTGGACGACACTGAAGTTCCCTTTATAGACAAAAAGGGGAATCCACAGTACATAACCTAACACTATTACATGCATTATAGTTGTTCATAGTTTGTACACCACTTATTACACATATTACACAATTGTAAGCAATACAAAACATAAACTACGTTTGGAAGATGTCTTCATTCAGTCTTTTGAAGTAGTTTGTAATGACCGGCACGAAGTCTTCCACCCACAAAGCTTTCAAGGTTGCGATAGATCATTCTAGTCTTCAATCTTCGTCTGATTGCAGCAATAAACTCTTCACACCCTCATCAGACCAGAATTTCGTTTTGTTCCCCGGCTTCATATCAATTTTGATGTCTTTCACCCTGGAGTTTAACTCTTCTTCGACCATCTTAAGTGTGCCATCACTGAATTTGTATAACTCACGCAATCTCATTAACATCCTTGACCCGTATCTGTCAGTGAAGATGACTGCTCTGGGGTTGTCAATCACTATATATTCGTGGCGATATTCATGTCCATTGGCTTCCCATTTTGGTCTTGTAAGATTGACTCGAGTCTGGTAACTTTCTATTCCCAATTGAGAGTCTCCAACTCTTAGTCGAATGACCAAGCCTCTGATCCAGAGATTGACAGCAGCCGAGAGAGCCTTTTTCTCACGAGCAGGAAGATGATCAAGGTGTCCTTGGAGGTTCAAAAGATAAAGATCTTCAAAGTCATTTGGCATCAGATGTTTGAAGCCGTTCTCTTCTATGATGTGCTCTTTCAAGTCAGCTCTTCGAAGAACAATCTTCTTCAGGTAATCATACCCATAGATAGGGAAGATCTCTATACCAATAACACTAAGAATACGCAGTCCTGATCGAACAGCTCTGCGTCTCTTCTTGGTACTATGTCTTTCGATGTAGAATTCCTTCTTCTTGAACCACCAATGAGAGATCCCATATGAAGCGGCAATCTCATATTGTTGCTCTTTGTCTGCCCAGAATTGATCTGGAACCATCTGTTTGAGACCTTGATCAGTGTAGGTAGCTGCCTTCATCTTTGAAATTGATAGAGCAGGTCTTCTTTCAGAAGTGTGTCCACAAAGATAGTCCAGATCATGGTTAAAGAAGAATTCTGACTGAATGGTCATAAATCCAGGTTCACCGCCGAGAGGAAGAGGGTTGTTCACATCAAACCTATTGACCTGTTCACCAACTTGATCATTCAACATTCTATAGCATTCATCCATTTGATATTGAAGCCGATTAGCATCTGAGTGGAAGACTTTAACTATTTCATAAGCTGGACCTTCAAGATCTTTAGGGGTGATAGATGTGATTTCCTTCTTCTCACAAAACCACTTTATAAAGCTCCCCATATCCCCTGGGAAGTGAAGAAGAGAGTCTTCTGCCGGAGCTTCATAGTTGGAAATGATAGTTGAAGCCCAATTGTTTGCTGGATTAGTTGAATCAGACTCGGGAATAAACCATGAAGGCTCAGGAGTTTGAGGTTTATCTTGAGTAAGCCAACTTTGAGTAACGTCCTTTGAAGGTGTAGCTCTAGCCGTTTTGATTCGTCTTCCTTCAATATAGGCATCCAACCAATCTTCATCTTCTGTAATATTTGGGATGTGCTTGGTAGAAGCATCATCATCTTCAGAGTCAGATTCTTGAGCAACAAAAGATTCTTCATTCATCATTTGCTCTTCTGGAATAGTAGGGATGGTTGAAGTAAACTTGGGTTCGACAGTGGTCCATGCAGTAGACATCTTTTGAGATTTTTGTCCACCAGAAGAACTGGTTTGTTTCTGAGTTGTTGGTGGTGGTGAAGGTGACCTTGCTTTGTGAGATGTGGTTGTTCCAGAGGATCCTCCAACTCCTGAAGTGCCAGTGCCACCCGTAGGAGGTGGTGGTGGTGATTTTGGACCCCCAGACATATCTTTTGAAACTATTGGTGCTGATCTTTTTTTCTTCTTGGCCTCTCTTTCACGAATATCAATCACAAACTGCTCATGGTTATCATGCCTTATGGATTCCTCGAGTGCCTCATATAATTTCTTATGAACAATGTGCTCGTCCTCTCCTGCCGCAAGCATTCTTTCTGAGAGAGCTGATCTCATGTCAGGGATTGGCAGATCTTTGAATCTCTGAAGTAATGAAGCTCTCATTGCCCATTCGACCGCATCTTTAATATCAACTTCTATTGCCTCTGTTACGATTTCATTCAGATTTAGATTCTCCAGTTTCTTGACACGACTATCAAGGTTGTTGACAGCAATAGGAAAGTGTTTCTCAATAGTTGTAATGCGTGACATGGCCTCTTTAAGCAATTCCTCAGTTGTTCTAGTAGGAGTCGGTGATGTACAAGGCGGTGAGACAGGTGGGGTGATAGGATCACTGACCGTGACAACTTGAATTGAATCATTAATGGGATTGGGTTGTGGAAGTGCAGTTGTAATAGCAGGTTCGAGTGTTGGTGTGATTGACGGGGATGACACATTAGTGGAGACCTTTGGTGCAGACATCGGAGGAATCTAAGAAGTATCTTGATGTATAGTGACAGAGAACATGGACTGAACTTCTTCCTTTTCATTCGTTTGCTTATCTGATTCGATGTCAGAGGGACCGTCTTTCAAGAATTGGTCCCCGTATGTAGGGTCAGTATCAAGATTTTTAAGTGAGGAAAGTGATCCAGTAGACACGTTTGTTTCTTCAAGATGCTTGAGTGTTTCAGATCCAGACTCAACGTTCTCCAGTGGATCATTTTTCTCACTTGCTGACTTAAAAACTGGGGTCTCTGTGGTAAAAGGAGTCTCCTGATTTTCTTCTTGTGCATCACTGGACGCGGGAGATTCAACTGATCTTACTGCCTCATTAGTGTCCATCCCAGTTTGAATTTGTGTAGATGAAGGTACGACATCTCTTTTCTTGAGAATAAACCGGGTCGTTGTTTTAGGAGGAGGTGAAGAGATATTCAGTAGCATGTGTGCGGCTTGTTCTGCTTCTCCTCCAGCAACTCCTTTACCTTTGTCTTGTGTGACAGGGTTGATTTGATGAGGTGCTGACTCAGGTTCTCTTATCGTGACTCCTCCTACTGGTGGTCTCTGAGACTCGTTTAGGCTGTCAAGGCTTTGCTGAATTCCTTGTTGATATGCAGCTTCGTCTTCATCAATCAATTCTGTTACTCTTCCAGTAATCTTAGTTCCCTCATCATTTCCCTTACCAGTGTCCTTTTCTCTTCTCTTTTGCTGTTGTGATGGAGAGACATTCGATACTGAGCTGCCATGCCTCTTGTTTTTCTTGGGAAGGCTTGAGTATGAGGCTTGAGATTGCTTAGATTTGGAAGAGGAGTTCGGGATGTCAGCTGCATTAGCGGATGCTTTCTTTACATAACTCTTGAAGTAATCCGCATTCCTGATTCTATCATTAAGCAAAGTTTCAGGAACTGGCATACCGAAAATCTCCCTGTCATATCCTTTGGCACTATATTTAAGATTGCCAAGAACGAATTCATCACTGGTTTCATGCTTGGCAGACTCGCTACATGAGTTGATTCTGTGAGTTTGTAGCAAATGACTGATAATGAGTTTTGAGAACCTGATGCTGGGAATCACTCTTTTACCAAGACTTTTTCTTCCTTTGACTTTATTCTCAGAGTTGATTCTGTCAGAGATAAATGTGTCCAAGGATAAGATGAATTCTTCCCAGATAAGTTCAGCAAAGTCAACATTTTTTCCTTTGACAATTCCCCACAGTATCTGCATAATGGGAGCTCGAACTCTGTCTGTCCCTGAAGTTTTACCGGTTAGACACAGGTTGAGGATTGTGACGATTGACCTCCATGGTTGATATATTTCTGCATTGATGAGTGATGAGATCTTGGTTATTTTGTCTGGGTACCCCAATTCGTCGACAAAGTTTAAGATATCATGAATGGAAGGTGGGGAGATGAATTTGTTTGAAGGGTTTCTTGGTGTGATTTGAAGAGCATCCCCGAGGGTTTCAACCGTGATGTTATACCATTTGTCTTTAAGCATACACGAGTATGAAGCAGAAATCTTTTCCCAAGTAACAGTTTTCCAGAATTGCTGAAGATAGATGGATGGGATAGAACACCGCTTGGTTAGTGCATTAAAGAAGTTGGTGTCCTTCAAGATATCGACAGCTAGACGGTAGGTAGGGTTATGTTGCCCTCTGTCAACATCTAAGAAGCAGTTGCTCTTAGCAATTGGCACCCATTCAGCACGAGGAACTAATTCTTCATCAGTCAGAATGACATTTTGTGTGCAGACGCAGTATGAACATCAGAAGATGTGATGTCAGCCATTGAGATATGAAGGTTACACAGACAACACAGACCATATCCAGGAAAATCGTTAGGGTAAGTTGCAGTTATGGCGTATATGGAGATCAGGATGTAGTAAACTAAACATGATTAGCATGCAGAAACTTATGAGTGTAGCATGTCGTTTTGGAGAAGGCATAAAAAATAGATAATACCAAAGGCGATGTATACACAAACTACAACTAGCATCGGAACTATCATTTGAGCAACTCACATAACACACTACACATAAGTGACAGCAGGTTATCAACATGCATACTACATGATGAATGAGGAACATATCATATGACAACTAGCATCAGTTATCTCGCATAGGCTACAAAGTAACTCGCAACATTCAATAACACAGTCAACTCGCATATAATATAAAACAAGTCGCATATGACAAATCGCAGGAATAAACTCGCTTAGGTCAAACAATGGGTGGTCAATATATATGCCAACTCGCATTACAGACATGAAGCAAGTCGCATATGGCAACTCGCATATGATGACAAATGTTAGCATAGTTAACTCGCATACATTACAAAGTATGAAGCAAGTCGCATATGGCAACTCGCATGAGTCAACACGCTTAGGTCAAACAGTGGGTGGTCAACATATATGCCAACTTGCATTATAGACATGAAGCAAGTCGCATATGGCAACTCGCATATGATGAAAGATAACACGCTTAGTTGACATGCTTAGGTAACTCGCATAAGATACAATGAATCTAGACATATTGCATAGGGAATAGGCAACACGCATAAATGACTTTGCAACTCGCATATAGCAACTCGTTTTAAAACACATTTAGCACCAACACGCATATAAGTATTTCTTTAACAAATCATCAGGCCAACTCGCATTCAAGAAACCTATCTAACTCGCTATAAAAACTTAGCATATGTAACTTCACTTAACTTCACGAGACCACAACCACATGTTTTAACCATAGTAAAAAACATAATAAGATTGGAAATCCTAAATTCTCTATTCAAACCAAGTTGCAAATCTTATTCCTACTCATAACACATCCTCTACACGCATAATCAAGAATTCTTTCAGACATAAGCTAAGTATGACATATCATTCAATGAGAGTATCTACGCTACAATCAATAACAATTAAACACCAACATACAAACCTAATGTCCAAACAATCGATTTAGATGAGAGTCGAGGGGACAAAATCTGCAAATGGATTAAGAACAGGATGGTTTAGGAACACATCTTTTAAATGTATGAGGATAAACATGATCAGATTAACAAAAAACCTACCACACCGTCTTCAATAGCTAACTCGCTTATATGAAAGTTGAGAGAGAGAATAGTTAATGCGTGTTTTGACCAAGTTTCTAATTTTGATTTGACCACGACACAACACACATACATATGAAATACTTAAAGCGAGTTGACACGATTAGTCCCTCTACTTTGTAAATGCAACTCGCATATAAGGTACACAGATATAGGAAATAACACTTTTGGTCCCTCAACATGTCAATGCCACTGTCAATGCAACTCGCATTCAGAAACAACATGGCAACTCGCTTAATGTATCATAGCAACTCGCATATAACAGTGAAGTAACTCGCATATCATACCAGCACGCATAATGTAAAGGATGGAGTCACAATCATCACATATAACACCATACTCAAATTAAATTACTCAAACACAATCCTCCCCCTCAATCAATGATACGAGGATAATAGAAATCATTGATTGATTTAGTATTATGGGATGACTACGGTAAAAGCATGAGTGAAAAATAATAGAAAAAGTTATTACTAATCTGTTCGAACTTCATCTAAAATCCCGTGACATTGTTGAATGACATTTCTAGGATTGTAGATGTTATCGATGACAGAAACTAGAGTAAGTGTGAAATAATGAATAAAATAATAATAATAAAGATAAAATAAAAACTAAAGTAAAATAAAGTAAAATAAAAATGTGAAATAAAATAACAATGTGAAATAATTTTTTTTTTGTTTTTTTAACCAAATAAGTACGAGTCCTGAAATGAGATGATCAGGAGTCAGAGTATGAGGTGTATCAATTTTGACAGGCTACCATTCCAGAGTGAGCATTCTTTAGTTCTGATGGAAACCAGGTCATGATGTTCATGAACGAATTGAGCATAATACCTGAAACAGATTGAGAAGACTTTGCACTAATGGCACATGCATTATTGCAAATGGATGGGTTAGTGACATGTATATTCTTTATTTTTGAATTAATACAGTCAGGTCTTGGAGTATCTTTAGTGGACATCTCCTTAAGTTCATTATTCATGAAGGTTTTTCCTGTGGGGATCCATCTGAAGCAACTTCTAGGCAAGTAAGTCCGTTTGATACCTGTAAACTTAAAAATTCTACCAGTAGGAACCCATTTAAAACACTTGCTAACAAAGTTAGATGAGGCTAGATTCCTGTTCTGACCATTTGTTCTTTTGCATTTAGATTGCTTTTTAGTGGATTGGTCTGTCAATTGACTCCTTAAATTCCTATTCTCGGATTTTTGAGCCATATGCTGAAACTGGTCATTCCTAATGTTGCAATGAATTAGTGAAGTGACTGGATTCGACAAAACCTTATAATTCTCAACCTGGGGGGAAAGCTTAGATTTTGAATTATTGAATCTTTCTGTCTTAAATGCATTGAGTTGCCTAGTTACAGGGCGTTTAGGGACTTTATGAACAGTTGATTTCTCCAAGGTTGATGGCTTTGTGAGCTTAGTATTCACTCTATTTCCTGTATTTTTCCTAAGCTCATTTCTTAATGCAACGATAGTGAAACTCTTATCCTGAACTTGGTTTTTTAGGGCATTAATGTCAGATTTCATAGAGTTGATTTTATCAATCTGCATGGTCCTACACTCCAAGAGATTCTTCGTTAAGGATTCATTTTCTCTTAGCAGTTTTGCAACACATATGGCTAGTTCCTCATTTCTAGACTTAAAGGCATCACAAGCATCAAACTTAGTATCCGCATTCATATTCAATTGAATGTTTGATATTTGTTTTTTCAGGTTACAAATGGTTGAGTCTTTGTCTAGAATCTGAGTTTATAACTGATTAATTTCAAAAAATTCACGGAATTCTGGGAATTCTGGATTTGTGCATGCATTTGAAACAAGAGAATTTTCTTCCTTTTGCTGTAGTGCAATTTCCAAGGAAATGCAGTTTTCTTCAAGAATTGAATATTTGTACGAAAGTTCCTCAAATGTCCTTTTTGAAATCATATCATTAGTTTTAAAACATACAGACTCAGTCTCAACCATATCAATTTTATCAGACTCCTTTGTATCTATGAATTCAAATGGTTTGGATACGATACCAGATGCATTACGTTGATCATTCAAGGGTAGCACTTCAGATGACATCTGATCATCCATTGGTCTGACACTTGCATTCTCATTATATGTACTGGGCATCAATGACTTACTGACAGTTTCAGGCTCCTCAGTCTCTGATTCTTTGTATTCTTCGTTAGCAGATATAACATTTGATGATATTCCAATTTCATCGCTGTAATCAACTGATGATGCTCTGCATTTGTAGGATCGTTATTTTTAGTGTGTTGATGATTCGGGTGGTCTTGGGAGATCAAAATACATGTTTTCCATTTTAGAGAGAGAAAGTAGAGAGAGAGGGTGTTCTTGCTAGAGAATTACACAAATTGTAGAGTATTAGATTATGAAGCACCACCCCTTCCATGGATGGAAGGGGTATTTATAGTTACATAAGACACGACCTCCTATCGGCCTGTGGATCAGGGATACAGTGGGTAAAGACCCGTCCTTCCTCCACGGTGTTGCACTAAACTAAACTACGCTACTAAATAACTAATAAACTGCTAAGTAACGTAAATAACGACAAGTCACGACACGTCTACGAGCTAACTTATGCTAGATCATAATTGGGGTGACCGACACTTTAACATGTAATTTTCTAATTCCTAACAATCTCCCCCTAAGGGAGGTCACCCCATGAAATACATTTTGCTTCCTAGCATTCTATCTTTGACTTCGTTCTTGAGCTCGTAGACTTCGATTCTTCAATTCTGCAATCTTTGTGCTTAAGCAGTGATTCTTCCAAGTCCGCATAGATTAGTACATTAAGTGGAGGCCTTTGAACTGATCCACATCTTTGATGATCTTCGA
This sequence comes from Chrysanthemum seticuspe, assembly GCA_019973895.1. Classification (NCBI taxonomy): domain Eukaryota; kingdom Viridiplantae; phylum Streptophyta; class Magnoliopsida; order Asterales; family Asteraceae; genus Chrysanthemum; species Chrysanthemum seticuspe. The sequence continues at coordinate 184,243,398 of BPTQ01000006.1, forward strand.
GCTTTCATTGAGATCATCAGCCACATTAAATCTCTGGATCACCCTTTATTGTGTTGCCATCATGTGAAGTTGTGTCTTTTTGACCGACATGCTCACACTTTTGAATCATGACATCTTTCCATCAGAGTAGCGGAAGCCTTACTGGTTCATGATATTTGCAGCAGCGTAGCAGAAGCATAGTATAAAAATATCAGAACCAGGTTATGTAGATATGCACCAGTCATGATTTCTTCAATTTAAGTGTGGTTGCTGTGAACATGCGGCTTTGGATTGACTCCTCAATTCTGATCAGCTGCAATCGTCGGGGTGTACCTGCATAAGACAGTTAGCAATAAAGCGCACAAAAGTGTCTTTGATCACTTTCGTTGAATTGAGGTACACGGCCCACGGTTCCCCGTTGTTCAGTATAAATACTGCCTGTGATCAGGTAGGATTCCTAAGAATCTCCTTGACAGGGTTTCGCAGCTGTTCTAGCTGTTCTCAAACCGGAACGTCTCAAAGAAGACAACACGGAGTGAGTGAACCAACGAATTGAGATTCACTGATTGATGAAAAATGATTTGAAAAACAATCGCGTATTGCTTGAAGAAAGAGTTTTGCAATACAACGAAGGTTTTATGAGAAAGATCAATTTTCAAACAAAATACTTTTTGTATTAGAGAATGAGTACACATTCGATGTGCTAGTGAAAAGAAGAGATTCGCACATCGAACAGTTTTTCTAAAAGTATTTTTCAATCAGAGATACTTTTTGAATTTGAAATGAATACACATTCGACGTGCTAGAGAAAAGAAGGTTTGCACATCGAACGGTTTTTCCAAAAGTATTCGTCAATTCATTTCCTGGACCAAGGTTGATTCAAGACTGAATCGCCCCATTGTTTCTATCCAGTTGTCACAAGTTTGATCTTACGAGAAGATCTCACATGTCACCCACCAAGAGCTTGTTTGATGTTGGCTCTAGAAGGATTTCCATCTTCATTGTGAATATTTTCATATCACTCGGATGTTCTGGCAATACCACAAGGATAATGCGTAGGACTCTTAATATATACTTACTTTCCACATTGTGTGAAACAGCAAGTCTTCAAGAATTTAGTGTCCTAACGAGATATTGTGGATGATCTCTTGGCTCTAGACTCAATCGTGCATATTTGGTTCCTGTGCCGGAGACTAGGGAGAGGGTCTCCTTCTTCAATATCAACAATCTCTAAGAGAAAGTCGATAGATTATGTCGGTTCCCCGTGAGAATGAAACAAGCCCTTTTAAGAGGAACTTGAGTGGTTTGGGAAGTTTAGTGCAGTGCATCACTGGGTCCATGATGTCTTGTCTTCAATACCAGTGTTACCTTAGTAACCACCAGTAGCATATGAATTGAACCCGGTTTCTGCCCTAAGGTTGAATTGATGGAGGGCTATTTCTTTTCACCCTTTTATCATTCATTTCTTTTTCATTCTTCAACCCCTTCAGTGCTTACCGAGACTTCATAACTAGTACCTTGTTGGGTTTATTCCAGTACTAGCTCTGTCTCAGCCCACACTCTTCCCATATTCTCATTTTTCTCCTTTTTTCAATATACCTAAGGACTCTACACTATCTAGTGGATTGTCCCTGGGTAGATCCCTCCGGTTCTGGCGGATCGTGGGAACGAATACCTAACCTAACCATCCTTATAACACCATGCATAAAGTAAATTGGTCGGTCTTTTGGTACAGTTCATTCTTCATTAAAACCAATTGAAAAATCATTTGGAAAAACAATCAAGGTACTTGTGATACGAGATCAAAGCATTTTGTACCTTAATAGTTTTGATCATTTAGAAAATGCTCCCCCATAACATGTGCATATGATTTTGAAATTGTTTAGCACATGGAGGCAAGAGTTCTTTGAAATAATTTCTTTGAAATAATTTCTTGATCACAATTTCCATGGAAAAAGCCATTTGATTTTCATGGTAAAATTCTCCCCCTCAATATGTGCATAGGATAAGTGAAATCATTTTTATCACATAGAAGCAAGAGTTCTTTTGAAGCACATCCACAATCACAAAATCCATTAAGAAAACCATTTGATAACTCAATCAAGGTACTTTATAAGTCTCTTTAAAAAACTTTTTGTACCTCGATGGTTTTGCTCCCCCTCAATATGTGCTTCGAGACGAAAGCGTTTAGCACATACGAGAGAGCAGCCTGCACAATTGAATCCAAACGATCACCTTTTATCAAATTTCATTATTAAATCACAAATTCTCCCCCGATCAAAAATATCAAACCCTTTGAGATTTTGGATCCCAAGTGATTTAATACGGTTTATAAAACATGGGAGAATATGTGGCCTGGTTTAAATACTCATCATGTTTTTGGATAAATCCTCCTCCTCAACATGTGCATTGTGTATTGAAATCGTTTGGCACATGGAGGCAGGAGTGCCTATAAAGGACTAAAACCAATTCCGTTAAAACAGATATGAGATTTAAATCACGATCTCTACCCCGATCAGAAATATCAAACCATTTGAGATTTGTGATCCCAACTGATTTAAATCATTTAGAAAAATTTGGGGAAAGACGTGGCAAGATTCAATTTTGAAATATGACAGATAAGGACCATTATAAGACATTAAAGATTGTTAGTGTCAGGTATGATAGTTTTTAAGAGATCTTTTAAGTAAAAATTTAGAGTATAGACAAAATTGCCTTAACCAAAATCAGGAAATATCCGTGAGGACGGAGGTACACGGTTTGCTAAAGTTATGTGTTACGTGTACAACTCCTCCTCCTAAATAGGTTTTTGTACTACTCATAAATTTGGTCCGGTGTATAAGAGGGTACAAAATATTTGGCATAATTTAGTGAACCCTAGGTTTTAGAGTTTCCCAAACTATAAAAACTAGCCCCCTCTTAAACACTAAATTATTACTTTAAACTATTTTCCACTAGCAAACCTAAGTTAACACGTCCGACGAGAGAGCATACACGATTTGCGAAAGCAGAGCTTCGTGTATAACTCCCCC
>BPTQ01000006.1:184281673-184407568 GCA_019973895.1 Chrysanthemum seticuspe
TCACAGTGTAAGACCACAGTATAGTCTTGCATGTTAATTTTCAAATGCTCGCCTTCAGAATTCTTATTGTATAGTTTAGTATATATTGTTGCTGAATGTTCCTTTTAATGTTTTAGGTTTTACCGATTTTATTTTTCTTTAGAGCTTTGTTATCGGGCTGTGTTATTCAGGTTTATTATTCCATTGATCCCAACCAGGTGAGTCTTTTAGGTTGAGAGTCGGGTAGTTTCGGGTAGAAGTTTGGATTGTGGACGGCGTCCTTTTCTTTACGCCGACTCGAATTTTTCGGGTCACTTGTCTATATTGTTTTGCTTTCGATTTACTTTAAACTTTACGTTTTACTTTGTTTCCTTTGCCTATTGTTGCAGCGTCGCTGTACTCTTGTTACTCAGTTATTCCTAGGACGTCTTGTGTTAATATGTCTATAGGTTTGCTTGTCTATTGTTCCTCTCGCTTCGCTTCGTTTCGTAGTTACTGTATATTTGTTCGTGCATGTTTGGTCTGTATGTTCTTGACTTTGTATTCGTTTGTATCGTCCACATCGTAGGTGTGTTGTATATACCGCATGTTTGTTAAGTCCTTTAGTTTTTATGTATGTTCGGTTTGTCTATAGATGTCTTTTCGCCTTCGTTAATTAATTAGTCACTCGTAACGTTAAGTGTGTCCAGTTTTGAGAATTAACTTCTGTACTAGTCATATTATTGTCGTCAGTTTTGTACCGTCAGTGTGCATTGTTCATCCTTATATCATACTTGTGATATTAATTTACTTCATCCCTGTATCGTCCCGTTAACCTGTGCAATTGTTTGGTCTGGTGTATTCAGCTTTGTAAAGGGTTAGTTTGGCATCGTATTTGTCTTTACGTTTGTACCGTCCAGTCGTTGTTTGTCTATTCCTATGATAATCCATTAGTATCAGGTGTTTTAATTGACTTGTTTCATATGTACTATTTGTCTGTTTTTGATAGCTAATGTGTGATCGTACCAGTTGTCTGTTAAGTCTCCAGTGTATTGTTGCTATAGTGTATAGTAGTCTACTTTTGTCCGTTTAGTTTATTGGCGTATAATCAGTATAACATCATCCCTTTAGTTATCAGTGTATTCTGTACTTAATGATATACATTCCATTGCATTGATATGTCATACTCTTAGTCCGTTACTTCAGACTATCGTTCCATTCACGTACCGGGTTATTATATGTTTATTAGATTTGATTATGCTATTCATGTCTTATGTGACTATTGATTTCCCTACTACAATATGACTAATATGCGGTTATTTGATTTGCCTGTTTTCATCTGATGATATGTGATATCGTTGTTATGTGACCTCTGAATTGTCTGTTGACCATGCTAGTGTGTAATCGATAGTTTTTGTCTGTTTATCATGTATACTTTGTTCAGTTAATTTTGTGGACTATGATTACCTAATAGTATCCTTATCTGTTTGTTGCTGACCTGCCATGTTTGCATTTCTGTTTATGCTACGGTTTGATTGGGAAATGTTTCGACTTATGTGGTCTGGTTTGTTAACGTGTCCAATTGCCCTGCTATGTCCCTACTTCATTTAATTATAGTGTTCATACTATATTCCTACTTGTTACGTGTGACTGCCATGTTTTGACTGCTGTTATTATACTGATCATGTCTTCAATTAAGAGTTTTGACCTGTGTGAATTGCAATGCTCACTGATTAATTAATTGCTTCCGCTTTTCTGTAGATATCTGTTTGGCTTGTATGTATTTTTGATTTCCTGAATTGTTTGTACGCCATATATGTTGTGTGGATGCTACACCTGCTATGTTTGCTTATGTTTCAGTTCTTGTATGTCTGGTTTGTACGTGCTTGTTTATATGTCATTGATGCTTTGCTTCGCTTCGCTCTCCTTGTTATCTGTTCGTTTGGATATCTGTATAATTGTGTTCTGCAGGATCCTTATTGACTCATTGTTCTCATGTCGCTGCGACGTTGTTATCCGTTTCCTTTGTTTCATTTTGCATTTCAAATTTCATTTAGCTTTCGTTTTGTTATATCTGTTCACTGGGCTTTTTAAGCTCAGCCGCATTTCTTTTCCTGCGGCAGGTGTTAGGTTTGAAGATGGGCTTTGATGGGCTGAGAGTTGGATTTTCTGAGTGGACCAACCCTAGTTACCTTATTATTTGGACTTATTGTGTCGGGCTATTGTTTCGAGATTTCTTTTTATTTTAGCCATTTTGGATTTTGTAATTTTCCTTGTAAGTCGTTGTTATATATGATTTGATATGTTATTCTTAAGACTTCCGCTCGTAAACTTTTAATTGTACGTTCTGATATGACACCAGAATGTGACACTTCTACCCTTGTCGGGTTGGGGTGTTACAAGCTCCTTCGCCATTTCCCTGATTACTTGGCTGTCCAACATTTCCCTGAATCCTGCCATTCCCATGGCTTCCTGGATTTCCTCGGTTTCCTTGATTTCCTCCATTGCCTTGGTTTCTGGTCTTTCGGCATTCATTCTTATAATGCCCTTTCTCACCACAACCAAAGCAAGTTATGGCAGCTTTTGGGTTCTGAGCTGGTGCTGTTTGAACCGTCGCCAATGACTTGGACCTGCAGTTTCTGGTCAAGTGTCCGATTTTCTGACAGTTACGGCACTTGACTGTAAACTGTCCCTTGTGATGCAGTGTGCATCGGTTACACAGTGGTGAAGTCCCTGCGTACGGTTTCCTTTCTTCAATCCCAGCTGCATATGCTCTAGCAACATTTTGCCTTTTGTTTTGATTGTTGCTGTTGTTCCCACTGTTGTTGCCGCGGTACCCATTGTTGTTGTAGCTTCGGGAATGGTCATCCCATTTCCTCTTATTGTCAACCACTTTTTCCATGGAATCCTCAATCACTTGGTCCATGAGTTTGTTGGCTACTTCGATGGTTTCGTGAAGATCAGCAGCCTTAGAAGTGGTGACATTGCCCTTGATAGATTGGGGCAGTCCTCCGATGTACCTCTCCAACAATCGGGTCTCAGTTTGAACCATTTCAGGGCACAGTAAGGCTAGTTCTTCAAAACACTGGTTATAGACAGCCATATTGGTGCCTTGAACTTTGAGGTTCCAAAACTCATGCTCAAGTTTCTTGATTTCATTACGAGGATAGTACTTTTGAAGTACCATCTCCTTGAAACTCTCCCATGGCATGGCATAGGCAACATCGATACTAGCAGATTTCAGAAAATTGTTCCACCAGGTCAAGGCAGCATCTGTGAAAGTGAATGATGCGTACTTAACCTTAGCCTCTTCTTCACAATTGCAGATTCGGAACACAGTCTCGAGCTACTCGATCCATCTAGTCAGACCGACAGCTCCTTCGGTTTCACTAAAGCCTCCAGTCATGGTCTTACGAGAATCCTGATAAGTACAAGTACGGCTGTGGGTGGGTGGTCTAGAAGTTCCAGCATTAGTAGACGAGTGGTTCGCTGCAGCTAAGGCGGCGTTCACTCGCTCATTGACCAATTGGTCTATCATAGCTTGATTCATGGTAGGTTGGATTGGAGTAGCCCTAGCAGGAGTAGTGGCTTCAGCAGTCTGATCGCGTGTGACTCTGTATGGAATATCAGCGTTTGCAGCTTGGTTACGAGTAACTCTCGCTGGAATAGGAGCATTGGAAGCTCCACCATGGTTGATATGGTTTGATCTTCGTTTTGGCGGCATTTCTGCAGTAAGGGAGGTAATGAGATATAGAACCTTTTAAACAAGGTAAGTGCCAAGTAATTGTGTAAATATCGCAGATAGATCATATTAGCAATCTATGAAAGAAAAGACAAATGGATAGGAAAATAAGTTTGACATAGATAGAATTTCGGTTACAAGGTTCCTAAAGTACATGATGAGATACTAGATGGAATACAACCGAAATACAACGGGAATACAACGGAAATACAACTGAAGTACAAGAGTAATAACTAACACTAACTGTTATAATCCAGTTTAGTGCGATACATCATGCAATAAGATCTAAGGATGTCCACGCTCGGTACGTAGTCGCTCAATGGTAGCAACTAACTCTCGCTGTGTATCCTCCAAACTAGCGATACGCCTCTTTTGAGAGGCCAACATGGACTCCAAACCTGTGGTCCTCTGCCACTCCTCTCTGGCAGTATCTCTAGCCATCCACTGGATGCGCTCAAGCTCCTCAAGTCGGCCGTGCATCCGGGCTTGACCTCTGCCCAAGGCCCGTGTCCTGCTATCCAACTCTCTAATATCCTCAACCTGAGCCTCAAACCTGTAACCCAACCGAATCCTCTCCTGCCTCTCTAGCTCCATACTCTCAAACAACACATCAGTGACGCGGTCTAAACCCTCAACACGCTGCTCGCAAGCCTGCAAGCGTGCTGGGTCGACTCTCTCCAACTGGTCAGTATGGACCCCTAGCAAGGTCTCATGAGAATCTAACTGAATAAATATCCTCTCAATGAGGGTCGGCTCATCATCTGGAGATCCTGATAGGTCTGGCACTGACTGTGCCTCACCCGGTGCGAGCAAGGCGCTCCATGTCTGATGCAGATGGTATGAATGAAGGTGATGATGGACTATAGCTCAGACTCGCGATATGTGGTACAGAACTAATCAAGCAATTAATATCCCTCCAAGCAACCTCATCACTTTCCTCCTGGCTGCGGAGGAAGGCAGCCCTCTGTCCTAACCCGAATGGTGCATCAATGTCCATGTCATCGCTCAATCTCCGAGCCATCCTGGAGCTCTGTCCTAACTCTTGAATACTCTTGACAATCTCCAGACCCTGTGTACTCATATCCACTGCTGTGCTAACATGTCCAGGAACACTCTCAATCGGCATAGGCTCTGGTAGTTCCTCCTCAGGATCCTCTTCCGGATCTTCTTCCGGATCTTCCTCTGAGTAGGAATCAGTAGCTCTCCTAATCCTCTAGTGAGGTGGTGACTCAGTGGATGATGGTGTCAGTGACTCTGAAGTAGTGGAAGGACCCATGTAGGCAGCGCGGGTCATCTTAGAGGCTAGTGCAGGCATGAATGAATACCGCTCCCTATATCCAGGTACTCTCACAATCATGCGGGGTTTTCGCCTGCGTGTCAACAAAGCTGATGGAGTGGTGGTAAGAGTCGGTACAGATGGAGTAGGTGCAATGACTGGCTGAGCTGCTCGGTTGGTCCCAAACGGTCAGGTTTATTACACAAGTCAACCACTTGTGAATGGTCAACCATAATAAAAGTCAAACAGTCTAAAACCAAAGAAATTAAGTCCAGGAGAGTTTAGTGTTTCCCCGGGTCGTTAAGTCCCAACGAGCTGTGCGATTGAATAGCTAAACGCGTAGTGATCGGGTGAATATTGAACAGGAAAGGGGTTATGATTGATTACACTAAGGAAATTAAATCTAATCAAGACTTTGAAGTCATTTTAATTCTATATTTAAAATCGTTTAACGATTAAAACCTAAAACGTACATTTACGTTTAAATAAACGTCTACGTACAAAAAAATAAAAGTGAAAACAGAAATCTAAAAATACCTAGGTGATAAAAATTATGTTTTTACAATCCTAATAAAAGAAAATTTTTAGAAAAAGAAAATTAATTTTTACACTATTTAATTATTTATTATAAATTAAAAACTATTTTTAACTATTTAAAAATACATTTAAATATAATAAAATAGAAAATTATCCTAAAAAATGAAATTATAACTTGGAAAAATCTAAAATAACTTAAAACTAATTTTAAAACAGAAAATATATTTTTTAGACTTTTTAATTATTTTTATTAATTAAAAACTAATTTAAACTAATTAAAACTGATTAAAATTAAGAAAAATATCAAATGAACAGTAAAAATTATGAAAATTTTCCTAAAATTATTTTAAATTATATAAAAGCTAGGAAAAATATAAAAACATGGCTTTACTTAATAAAAATTAATTTTACTATTTAATACTTTAATATTAATTAATTATTAATTAAACTATTAATAATTATTTAAAAATACTAGATGACAAAGGAAAAATCTGAGAAAATTTCTAAAAATACTTTAATATGACAGAAGCTTAAGAAAAATATAAAAACATACAAGTGCTTAATAATAAGCTGAAAAGAAAATTAAAAAGCTAAATTATATTAAATAAACGCTATCACTATTTTTAAAGTTGGATTTTTCTGGTTTTTCTTTTTGAAATCTATCTATCTACTTAAAATAATAAACTTTTAAAAAGACAAAATGAACAGAGCTTAAAAATAAGCAGTTTAGATCTTAAAACCCTTTAGCAGTTGACTTTTGTTGACCACAGCTAGAAATAAGCTTGAAATGGCTTATGTGGGGTCCACAGTGATGGATTAAGGTGTAAACAAGTTACTTGGACAGGTTTAAGCAAGAAACAACCAAAATAGCTAACTGAATAAGCTGATGGATCAAAATAAGCACTTGGCTTCTTTGTGTTCTGAGACAGTTATGGGACAGATTTTGAAGGGCAAAATAAGTGGGGTCCACAGAGCTTAAGCTCTCAAACTTGGTTGAAACAGATAGCCAGCTGGGTTGTGAACACAATGGAAACAAGAACCACCACTGGGGTCCACTGAGGTGGCGTGTGAGACCCACAAAAGTGGTGGTGATGGTGACTGTGGTGGTGGTGCAGCAGCTGCACAGGGGAGACACTTCCCTTGCAGCTCACTTTGAGGCCATGTGGAGCCCACAATAAAAATCACAAAAATGTAACAAAAATACTAGAGAGTACACAAGCTGGGTCTAAATGATTTCCCAAAAGCTCATAAGCTACAACACAGTAATAAGCTCACTAAAAATCCCACAAGTTTGGGCAATTTTCCTGTCACACTTTTTGACTTTTGAAATTATGAAGCAGTTTGACTTTGGAGAACTTGTGGGTGAATTTGTTGACTGATTTTGATGAAATGAGATGTAATAAGCACAAATTAAGCTACTCCTACAATTTCTAAACCTATCTTAAGCCATTTTAGTTACTAAATCCTAACAGTTTTTAGTCTAGACTAGTTTTAGAGTAATTTTGACTATTTTTTTTAAAAGAGGCCTAAATGCAAGAACAACCTGACTATTATATGACCTATAGAGACTGTATAAACCAATGTTAACTACTAATAAGCACTAGAGCTCTAAAAACAGCCTAATCCAAACACTCCATTAAGTTGGCCAAATTGAAATTTTACTAAGCAATAGGGTATTTCAGGGCTTTCAATCAACTTATAAACTCAAAGTATCTATATTAGAGTAGATTTCAACAAACTTAAACAGATTATAACAACAATAATCTACAGAATTAAATTAAACTAATTTTACGCTAAAGAAATTAATACTTAAAGAAACAAGCCAGAAATCTTAACTTCTATTTGAAAGTGATCCAAACAAGTTCAAAAGCTTCACAGAACCATTTCCAGGTCTGCTGCACATCCAAGATCCAATTTCCCTCCTCTTTTGACTTTCGTTGACCAAGTGAAGAATTTGCTTGGAACTGATTCTTGAGCTTACTAAAAGCTATATACAGCTTTAGTAAGCTCACTTAAGTTATAATAAAGCTTATTGAAGCTCGGATTTAGGACAATTAAGACTGATTAAAGAGAAGAAATTTTAAAAATAAGAAACTTTAATCAAACTTTAAATTAGAACTTGAAATGAATTACAACTGATACAATAGCTTTAGTTCAAAACAGGGAAGCTTAACAGTACAATTTTAGAGACTAATTAATACATTAAAATTAAAAACGACATACAAGAAAAATTAAAAATAAAAACTAACTCCTCATCTCTCCTTTTCTCCCTCTATTTATTCCCAAAAGTCTTCCACTTGCCACTCTGAGCATTTCCCATCAAGAATCTGAGCCATTGGATGATTGGAGTTGATATTGGCCGCGGATTCGATTTTGGCGCCAAAACTTTTCTTGCAATTTGTACTGATGACTTGTAACAAGGGAAGGAGCATTTAATGCATTTGGTTTGTTGTGGAGGTGGAGGGGACAAGGGATGGTGAAGGTTAGCTGGAGGTGAGGGGTGGCTGAATTTGCAGGCGTTAGGTGATGGATATGGAGGGAAAACAAGTGGCGGGGTTTGACTATTTTGACCAAGGGAGTTATTAAACGGGAAGGGTTCAAAACAGGGGGGTTCACGGGGTCAGGGTTCAAAGGGGGGTCAAGGGTCTAGGTCCAAGGTTCAAGTTGGTGGTGGGCTTGGGCTGCAGGATTGGGTTTATTTTTTTATTTTGGGTTTAGTGATTTTTGGGTCCGGTTGGTTTTAGGATTAGTAAACAAGGACCAAAATTGCAAATCAACCAAACTTGAGGGACCAAAACTGTAATTTTGCAAAGTTTATTATAAGGAACACTTTTGACAAGTTTGAATTACCAAAGGACTAAAAATATTAATTTTCCAATTTAAAATGTCCAGGGATAAATTCTGTCAATCTTTGAAACTTCAGGGACTAAAGTTGCCATTTTGCAAAACTGAACTTTATAAGGGTAATTTTGACAACCTGAAAATCCCTGAGGGCCTTTTATGAAAAATTACATGTTTTGAATAACCAGGGACCAGATTTGACAATTTATGCATAAAATACAGTCTAAATATTTTTTCTGTCTTTTTAAGACTTTTCAAAGTGTTTTTGACTGTTTTTGCAGTGCAGATGGAATAAAAATGATGAGTATTTAGACACTCATCACTGCTAGAGTGTCCTGAATGTACGGATCAGTGGCCAAGTGTGCAAGCTGATGGATGGTAGGTGAGTGAGCAAGTAGGATGTCCTCCTGAACATCGTGAGGGAAGGCTGGTGAAGGCATGGTCTGTGACAAGACGGTGCATATGTGTAAGTATGTGGAAAAATATACTCATGATGAATATGAAATAGTGCATTAGTAAATAGGAAAATAAAACATGCAATCCTATTTAAATGAACTCTTAAGTAAAATGGCAAGTAAGGCAAGCGGCAACTGGCGGTCGTAGTACGATGTTTTTGTAAAAAGTAGTTATAGTTTAGGAATTATATGTACCTAGTTCTCTATAACCTTGGCTCTGATGCTAATCTGTAACACCCCCAAATTTGGTTTAGCGGAAGCATACGTGTTATTGGGAGCGTTACGAAATTGGTGAATCACAATACAAGTAATAAAGAACGGAATACATACTCCGTTTGACTTCATAAAATAGTTTTAAAATAATATCTTACAACCTTGTTTAGATAAATGGGCACATCCCATAAGTTCAGTGGTCCCGATATAAAAACATCGTTTTTGTGTAAAAACACTTCTTTATAAATTACTACCACCATTCACCCGCCTCTTGCCTTGCCTCCATGAGCACAACTTAAGCACCTGAGAAAATATGCTAAAAAGGTCAGCTAAAAGCTGGTGAGTTCATAGGTTTAGATTAAAATAGTAAGTTTGGACCATAAGCAAAGTCATATAATCATTACAACGAATATAATGATATATGGATGAATGTCTATTACGTTAGCTCTAAGTTCATGCAACCGATACTACGACAGTTTCTGTATGCTAAAAGATATCATACAATATAGGGGCCCATAGCGAGTGTTTTGTCCCTCAACACTCGGTTCCGACATGGTATACGTTTCGCCTTGGCCTAAGCATGGCCAACCGAACGGAGGAGTCACCCTCAATAGATCTATTTATAACATTCGCGCTTCCCAATGGGGAACTGACGGTTCATGAAAAAGGGGCATTCTCTAGGGACATAAGGGCTTAGGCTAAACCACGTAATAGTAATCATGCAATAGTTTAGGTCCATAAAAAGGTTTTTGTATATTTTCTCACCCCAAATGTATAAAACAATTTATCAAGTAAAAGAGGGGCTATGAGACTCACCTTAGCAAATGTGCAATCCAAAAGTGGGATCTAGTGAATGTTGTGAAGCGGCACCGACACGCGGCCTAGATAAGGAGGGCAATGTTTCAGTTCATTGTTTTAAGTATCACTTACTTAAAATTAGTTCGATGGTTTTTAATAATTGCAATAAAACTAAACTTAAGTTTGTGAAAATAATTAAATGGTTTTACTAGTAAGTATATGAGTGTTTATATACTTTTCATATTGACATTAATATGGTCTTAAAATCCAAAGTTTGATTTGATAAATAAATCACAAGGTTCCACTAGTAAGTATATAAATGTATATATACTTGTTTAAGTTGACACAAATGGTATTGTCAAAATTATAATTTATTTATTTTCTAATTGTCTTTAGAAAAATACTTGAGTTACATTTGAAGGCTTCCAAATTTATGATAAAATAATATAGTGGTCTTTATTTATTTATCAAGACTTGATCTTAATATATATAGTTCTAGACGAAAATTTTACTCGACATGCATTTGTTCACATATTGGCGTTAAGTTTTGACGTAACATTACTACGTGATTCATGTCTTTAAAACACTTGTAGTTTATGCCAAACTTTCGTACATTTTTCGTTAAATTACAACTAGTGTACATAATTGACGTTGAGACGATATGTAACGAAGTGAAAAGAAGGAATAGACGGTGGATGATTTTCGTTATTTGTTGTCCGATAAATTGTTTCGAGTATTATATGATGACTGCTTATACATACAAATGGACTCTCCAAGGTTTCCATGGGCTTGGCCCATATTGGAAAAATATTCTGGCGTCAGATCTTGGGCCTGGCCCGATGTGACAATTGCAACAAGAAGAAAGAAAAGAAAGAGGGCTTGCCCAACCATTTTACCTCACTTTGTATAACTCCAGTTTTAGGTAATTTACTCATTTTTAGACTTTTATTGAAATGTTCACATCTTTGGTTATCAAATATAACGCAAGTAACATGGCTCGAGTCACTTGTTTCGTTCACGCTCCAATTTATGAAGCCGAAACTCTCGACTAGTGATCATGACTTCATTACTATGGTACTACCAAGAATGGAGTTGTCGACACTCTTTCATAGTTCCAATACATATCTATTTAGATGACAAATATGCACTTAATGAAGATAAGTTAACAAAAGGAAATGACCATGTATGAGACTTGTTTCGAACAAGATTAGCTAACATCATTAACTAGAAAATGTGAGCAAAATGGGTGACTATACCATTTGTTAGTTGAGTACTACTCAACTTGGTTCTACTCGCCAACCATTCTACCATTTCGACAGAAAAACCAACTCGACACCATTTGCAAATGACCACTTAAGTCCAAAGTAATATAGATTATTTACCCAATACCAAGACTATGCTTCAAGAACACCTAGTTCCTAGTCATTTTAGTTAGCTTAAAATGTATGTTTACACGAAACCACAACAAGACATGGGAGGACGAATACTTCGAGTACCCGAGTGGGTTCTCAGTCGAGGCAAAGCCCATAGTACCAACAAGGAATGAGATGATTAACATGATTAAATGTTTAACAATTTTTCTCGATACACAAGTTTTGAGTTCTAGACACGGTGCACATAACTAAACTAGTTTTCAGTTTTTAGTACTAAATGTCACTAGTAAAACCTTTATAAAATTTACTCTTTTGTTTTTCTTGGTTCTTGCTCCTCGACAGAAAACTCAAACACCCAACCAAAGACATCATGTTTTTCGACAGAAATCATTTTAACAAGTAATGGCTAAAAAAAACTCAATGTAGCAACCAAGCATATATTATTAACGCGACAAGTATAGAACAAATCCTTTGATATAAGTACCAAACTTGACATCAAATAACAACATATAAAACATTACAACAAAGGTAAATTTGTAACCTCGACTCGATAGAAGATGCTTGAAGGACGAAGGTTGCTTCGTGGGTTTCGAACCAAACAAAGCTTGATTTAGCTCCAATATACTCCCAATTGCAAAACCCCCAAATCAATTTTTAAAAACCCTAAGTTTCACAAACCCTAATTTTTGTAAAATTGATGAGAAAACTGAGATGGGGCGTTTGCATCTCTACTAGAGATAAAGGAAGTATTTTGGGAAGAGCTTGACTATCTTTCTCTTCTTGTGACTTGGTTTGAATCCAAAATTAGTAACTTCTAAAACCTAGGGAATCTTGGACTTCGGCTCAAGGTAGATTGATGTTGAGATATGCTTCTCTTTGAGTGGCTTTGTCTTGACTCTTCTTGGACTCATTCGAATAGTGGCTGGTGCCTCAAAAGAGTGGATTTGAGAGACCAAAAGATACATGGTTTTGGTAAGAGAGAAGAGGAGATGATGGAAGAAGCATGTTGGGTTTTCTTCTTTGGGGAGATTCGACCTACAAGGGAGGTGTAGAAGTAGAGGTTGAAGATGAAGATTTGATATCTCCTTTTTCTGCTTTGTGTTTTGTCGTGTGTGGGAAGAGAAGACAAAGGATATATATCTCAAATTTGATAAAGGTTTTCATTTATAAAAACAAATAAACGTGTGTGTATATGTATATTATACTTATGGTTTATTTGTGTACATGTATGTACTTGTGTTACACTTATATTGTGTTTGAGTCTTATAAGAGTTATCGTTTGAGTGCAAGTGTATTAAATATTTTGTGTCCCGCGAAATTAAGTTGTGACCGAAGTATCATTGTTTGATAATTTTTATAACGTAGTATCTTATAGATACGCATCGGAGATATTATTATCTTTGTAATATTTTTCATTACGGAGGTTTGTCATTTGTTTTATCAAGCCCTAATCATAGTGTCGGTGTAACACCCCAACCCGACAAGGGTAGAAGTGTCACAGTCTGGTGTCATATCAGAACATACAAGTAAAATTTTCAAGCGGAAGTCTTTTAAATAATAATGTACCAAGTCATAATAACCAAAGATTTACAAGGGAAATTACAAAATCCCAAAATGTTTAAAATGATATGAGATCTCCCACAATAGCCCGCCAAAATGAAACCAAATGATAAGGTAACTATGGTTAGTCCACTCAAATGATCCAACTCTCAGCCCAAACAAAGCCCATCTTCAAACCTAAAAACCTGCCGCAGGAAAAGAAATGCGGCTGAGCTTAAAAAGCCCAGTGAACAGATATAACAAAACGAAAGTTAAATAAAAGCAGAAAAGAAATGAAACAAGGGAAACTGATAACAAGGTCGCAGCGAAAGGAGAATAATGAGTCAAAGAGGATCCTGCAGAACACAATTATACAGATATCCAAAACGAACAGATAACAAGGAGAATGAAGCAAAGCAAAGCATCGATGACATATAAACAAGCACATACAAACCAGGCATACAAAGACTGAAACATAAGCAAACATAGCAGGCGTAGCATCAACACAACATATATGTCACACAAACAATTCAGGAAATCAGGAGACATACAAGCCAAACAAATGTCTACAGGAAAGCGGAAGCAATTAATAATAAGCGAGCATGGCAATTCACACAGGTCAAAACCCTTAGTTGAAGACATAATCAGTATCATAACAGCGGAAGTACTAACAGCAGTCAACACATGGCAGTTACACGTAATAAGTAGAAATACAGTATAAAGATATAATTAAATGAATTAAAGACATAGCAGGCAACTAAACAAATAACAAGCCAGACATCACAAGCTGAACCATTTACCCAATCAAACCGTAGCATAAACAGAAATACAAACATGGCAGGTCAACAACAAGCAGATAAGGATACTACGGACATAATCCACGAGATTAATTGAACGAAGTACACAAAATAAACAGACAAAACTATCGATTACACATTAGCATGGTCACCAGAAAATTCAGAGGGTCACATAACAGTGAGATCACATATCATCAGATGGAAACAGGTAACTCAGATAACCGCATATTAATTACATCATAGCAGGATAATCAGTAGCCACATAAAACATGAATAGCATAATCAAATTCAATAAGCATATAATAACCCAGTACGTGAATGGAACTATAGTCTGAAGTAACGGAATGAGAGTGTGACAGATCAGAGCAATGTAATATATATATCTTGGTAGTAGAGTGAGTCATATAAGGGTATTGAGTAATAAACAAGTAATACAGATTATGGTGCGTTGGGGAATACGGAAGGTACAATATAGGTTCATCAAAAGTGTAAGGGTTATCAGAAATCTACCCGAGCCCAGAAACATATCATATCATATCATATCATAAGTAGCCATTGTATTCGGAGGGGTGACCTTGGAATACCATACATAATAGGAGGGGAGACCTCAGTAACAAATGGAGTAGCTAGCTCCCAGAATTGTGAAGACGCGGATTGCACCCGACATCATTCACCATATATATCTCCAAACAGATCAAATCCCTCGAAACATATCATATCTAGGATGCATCCATACGCCCCCCGGAAACATAGTGGCCAAATCATATACATATAGTGAGCTCATAATCATATCATAATGGGGACGGTGTGGAACATCACTCAACCACACTAAAGTCATGCCATTGGTGCATCAATGACACGGTCAGGTTACCTTCCTGACTAGGAAACATATTTGGCTCGGGTATCAAACTGACGGGTCAAAGCATAATCATATCATATCATAAGGGTTCATATCAAAGTTCATATCAAATGTTCATATCAGATGGTTCATAATCATAAGGTTCATAATCAGAAGTTCAGAATCATAACAAACGAATATCATAGCGAACAGAGTCATATCAAAGGATTATGTCGGAATCATATCAAAAGGATCATAGCATAAGGAAATCATAGCAAAGGAATATCATAAGTGAAGTAAAGTCAAGGATCGAATGTTATGAGAAATCCCTACTGAAAAGGGATAGAATATCTGTACCTGATTCGAAGCAAGCAAAATAGGAAAGTAAAGTCACAAGATGAATCAATCTCGCCGTCCGGAACCTATACGAATTAAATAACGTTTATTAAGATCAGATTACCCATTTTAGACGGCTTTCTTTTTTTTAGCAGGTTTCCATATTTAGTAACTTCCCACTTTTAGGTAACTTTCTATTTTAGGCAGGTTTTCATATTTAGTAAGTTTGCTTTAGGGTTCATATCATTAATTAGTCAATTTAGAGTTAAGTATAATAACTTATTATAATTTAGGGTCTAAAGTGTAACTTATCAAAGTTTAAGGTTTATTGCGACAAGTAACTAAATATAACAAAACTCTTTAATATTATTATTATAGTTTAAGGTGTAAAGTGTCAATTCATAATAGATCAAGGTTTGCATGTGACAAACTATTAAAGATGAGGGTTGAAAGTGCAACTATTAAATATTTAGCATGAAACCAAAAATCAACTCTTTCGTACAGTAAAACCTTTTTCACTTTGCTTTTCATATCTTGACATGCCAATTTCGAGCTTGATCACGGTTCAAACGGCTTACCGACACAAATAGAAAAACACTTATAATGATTAACCCCCGACTCTATTTCCCCGAAGCGCTTTCAACACGACGATTAGCGTACCCAAAAATCCCGCGAACACCCTCGAAGTTACCCCCACAAGACCAATCCATACGCATTCCATATTACATTTTTTTGACTCTTTTACTGTTTTAAACATCAAATGCTTATCGTTGACCCAAAGTGCCATGCATAACCCAAACTCTTCAAAATCCTTAGCATGAAATACCTTGAATATCCATGTCTCATGTATACATGCATGCTCCATTCTTTTTACTCGTGCATATATGCAGGTTATAATAACCAAATCAAAATGTATTCATATAATCAGATTCGACAACAAAACAGGACAATGATCGATAGGTGTAGTATTCCGTTTTCATGATTTCATGTGATTACTTTTATTATTTCATGCGAAGATTATAACATATCATTTTATGCGAGATTCATTTGGTATTGCATGCATTCGATATGGAACCTTACGACACCAAAATCAGAAGACAAGCAAAAGAAGGAAATCGAAATAAGATTTCGAGGTGTTACCCTTGAAGCGTGAATACAAGAAGGAAATACGGCCCAAAACGATGGAGGATGGTTCGAAATAAACACCACCGGAAACAGCCTCCAGGAACCCTCGAACACCCACGTATAGTTCAAGTCACCCAGCCACGATCACAAGCTTACCAAGACCACCAAACGAATCTCCTTGTTTCCTTCCTTGATCGACAGAAATAGATGGAGTAACAAAAAATGGCTGCCGTGAGTCTTGAGATAGGTTGCTAGGGTTTTGTGAAATCTTTTGTGATATGATTTTGTGACAAACTAATTGTGATATTTGGTTATTTAAGTTGCCGTGAATGGGATACACACAAAAAGATAAGCCCACCAATCAAGGTAAATAAAATGGGATCTTCCTCATTTTTATCAATCACGAATCTAGACTGTATTTCCGATTTAATACGTTTGTGAACTCAATTATTTTCGGTTAGGGTCAAATAAAAGAAATGTGACACAAATAAATGGGTATAAATTATTTTAGCGTAAGTTCTATTTTAGTGTTAACTTTACTTGTTTCGGATGATAACAATTTAGACATTTTAAGTGATGATATATTTAATAATTAGCGTCTTTCAAAAGTTCGAGATTTAAGGGTATTTTGGTATTTTTAACGTGTTTCGAAAATGTGGGTTTTACAACTCTTTCCCTCTAAAAAGAAAATTTTCGTCCTCGAAAATTGAAGTCGCAGAAGTACACGAAGACGTACAAGTTTAAGGCAGACGTAGCAATTCATAGTTTCGCATAATCGTAACAATTTCGGTCCCAAAGAGTACAAAACTTACACGTAACAGATGTCGATGAGAATCTCTCGAAGAGGTACAAAATTTCAAAAGAACACGAGGATTGACAAATAACGGATATAAGCCCCAGTCCATTCACGTACCAACCCCAGGCATTTCCCAAGACGTCTTATGACTTCAATAAGGTCAAATTATATGATCTCGGTATTATTACGTTGATCAGGCGTCATAATACTTGCATCACATAACAAGTCCTTATTGTCATCATATTCTGTTCCGGGTCATGACAAACCACATAATCAACATCACAACAAAACATATCACATACAGATATCATGTAACCTACTAAAGCAGACCGGATTCATATACACACAGCATAAACTACATCAAATAACTTACCATATCACAATGAAAGAAGGCCACCAACTTGCACAAAACGGTTCCTCATGACTCATTTCTGACGATCCAAAAGAAAAGCTGAGATATACCAGAATGCTAAACGATAAAACTTCACGATTCAAACCGAGTTCTGAACAAATCGAAGAAAAGCAATACCGATCGAAATCACTTAACAAAATATCAAACCGCTTCAAAACGCATGACAACGAATCGGAGTAACACAACTCGCGCCCATATCATATGAAGTAGATGAACCTTCTCAGCCACCGGTTGAATCTTGTCTCCGTCTTTTGCGTCTTTGGTTGGTCCGTCCAGCTTCCTCCAGCAGCATCCTGATGCCTCCAGCAGCACGGTAGTCGGGTGTGGCTTCTGCTTCACGAACCTCTCCAGCTCAGAGACTGTTGCAGCAACACAGGTTCAGCACCATCATCTTCGGCTCCACGGGTAGTCTCCATCTAACGATCGACAAACGGATGTGCGAAGACAAAATAATAAAATCAAATGTGAAGAGAAGAAAACCAAAACAGTGAAGACAAAAGATTATCGAAGTCAAATCTGAACGACAATCAAAAGGAATCGGAATATATCATAACAGACGGAAGCCTAGTGTCTACCCAAGTCCTCACAGGTCAATCCTAAGGTCAACAAGACGAAACCTTAGCTCTGATACCATAATTGTAACACCCCAACCCGACAAGGGTAGAAGTGTCACAGTCTGGTGTCATATCAGAACATACAAGTAAAATTTTCAAGCGGAAGTCTTTTAAAGAATAATGTACCAAGTCATAATAACCAAAGATTTACAAGGGAAATTACAAAATCCCAAAATGTTTAAAATGATATGAGATCTCCCACAATAGCCCGCCAAAATGAAACCAAATGATAAGGTAACTATGGTTAGTCCACTCAAATGATCCAACTCTCAGCCCAAACAAAGCCCATCTTCAAACCTAAAAACCTGCCGCAGGAAAAGAAATGCGGCTGAGCTTAAAAAGCCCAGTGAACAGATATAACAAAACGAAATCTAAATAAAAGCAGAAAAGAAATGAAACAAGGGAAACTGATAACAAGGTCGCAGCGAAAGGAGAATAATGAGTCAAAGAGGATCCTGCAGAACACAATTATACAGATATCCAAAACGAACAGATAACAAGGAGAATGAAGCAAAGCAAAGCATCGATGACATATAAACAAGCACATACAAACCAGGCATACAAAGACTGAAACATAAGCAAACATAGCAGGCATAGCATCAACACAACATATATGTCACACAAACAATTCAGGAAATCAGGAGACATACAAGCCAAACAAATGTCTACAGGAAAGCGGAAGCAATTAATAATAAGCGAGCATGGCAATTCACACAGGTCAAAACCCTTAGTTGAAGACATAATCAGTATCATAACAGCGGAAGTACTAACAGCAGTCAACACATGGCAGTTACACGTAATAAGTAGAAATACAGTATAAAGATATAATTAAATGAATTAAAGACATAGCAGGCAACTAAACAAATAACAAGCCAGACATCACAAGCTGAACCATTTACCCAATCAAACCGTAGCATAAACAGAAATACAAACATGGCAGGTCAACAACAAGCAGATAAGGATACTACGGAATAGTCATAATCCACGAGATTAATTGAACGAAGTACACAAAATAAACAGACAAAACTATCGATTACACATTAGCATGGTCACCAGACAATTCAGAGGGTCACATAACAGTGAGATCACATATCATCAGATGGAAACAGGTAACTTAGATAACCGCATATTAATTACATCATAGCAGGATAATCAGTAGCCACATAAAACATGAATAGCATAATCAAATTCAATAAGCATATAATAACCCAGTACGTGAATGGAACTATAGTCTGAAGTAAAGGAATGAGAGTGTGACATATCAGAGCAATGTAATATATATATCTTGGTAGTAGAGTGAGTCATATAAGGGTATTGAGTAATAAACAAGTAATACAGATTATGGTGCGTTGGGGAATACGGAAGGTACAATATAGGTTCATCAAAAGTGTAAGGGTTATCAGAAATCTACCCGAGCCCGGAAACATATCATATCATATCATATCATAAGTAGCCATTGTATTCGGAGGGGTGACCTCGGAATACCATACATAATAGGAGGGGAGACCTCAGTAACAAATGGAGTAGCTAGCTCCCAGAATTGTGAAGACGCGGATTGCACCCGACATCATTCACCATATATATCTCCAAACAGATCAAATCCCTCGAAACATATCATATCTAGGATGCATCCATACGCCCCCCGGAAACATAGTGGCCAAATCATATACATATAGTGAGCTCATAATCATATCATAATGGGGACGGTGTGGAACATCACTCAACCACACTAAAGTCATGCCATCGGTGCATCAATGACACGGTCAGGTTACCTTCCTGACTAGGAAACATATTTGGCTCGGGTATCAAACTGACGGGTCAAAGCATAATCATATCATATCATAAGGGTTCATATCAAAGTTCATATCAAAGGTTCATATCAAAGGTTCATATCAGATGGTTCATAATCATAAGGTTCATAATCAGAAGTTCAGAATCATAACAAACGAATATCATAGCGAACAGATTCATATCAAAGGATTATGTCGGAATCATATCAAAAGGATCATAGCATAAGGAAATCATAGCAAAGGAATATCATAAGTGAAGTAAAGTCAAGGATCGAATGTTATGAGAAATCCCTACTGAAAAGGGATAGAATATCTGTACCTGATTCGAAGCAAGCAAAATAGGAAAGTAAAGTCACAAGATGAATCAATCTCGCCGTCCGGAACCTATACGAATTAAATAACGTTTATTAAGATCAGATTACCCATTTTAGACGGCTTTCTTTTTTTTAGCAGGTTTCCATATTTAGTAACTTCCCACTTTTAGGTAACTTTCTATTTTAGGCAGGTTTTCATATTTAGTAAGTTAGCTTTAGGGTTCATATCATTAATTAGTCAATTTAGAGTTAAGTATAATAACTTATTATAATTTAGGGTCTAAAGTGTAACTTATCAAAGTTTAAGGTTTATTGCGACAAGTAACTAAATATAACAAAACTCTTTAATATTATTATTATAGTTTAAGGTGTAAAGTGTCAATTCATAATAGATCAAGGTTTGCATGTGACAAACTATTAAAGATGAGGGTTGAAAGTGCAACTATTAAATATTTAGCATGAAACCAAAAATCAACTCTTTCGTACAGTAAAACCTTTTTCACTTTGCTTTTCATATCTTGACATGCCAATTTCGAGCTTGATCACGGTTCAAACGGCTTACCGACACAAATAGAAAAACACTTATAATGATTAACCCCCAACTCTATTTCCCCGAAGCGCTTTCAACACGACGATTAGCGTACCCAAAAATCCCGCGAACACCCTCGAAGTTACCCCCACAAGACCAATCCATACGCATTCCATATTACATTTTTTTTGACTCTTTTACTGTTTTAAACATCAAATGCTTATCGTTGACCCAAAGTGCCATGCATAACCCAAACTCTTCAAAATCCTTAGCATGAAATACCTTGAATATCCATGTCTCATGTATACATGCATGCTCCATTCTTTTTACTCGTGCATATATGCAGGTTATAATAACCAAATCAAAATGTATTCATATAATCAGATTCGACAAAAAAACAGGACAATGATCGATAGGTGTAGTATTCCGTTTTCATGATTTCATGTGATTACTTTTATTATTTCATGCGAAGATTATAACACATCATTTTATGCGAGATTCATTTGGTATTGCATGCATTCGATATGGAACCTTACGACAGTTCAAGTCACCCAGCCACGATCACAAGCTTACCAAGACCACCAAACGAATCTCCTTGTTTCCTTCCTTGATCGACATAAATAGATGGAGTAACAAAAAATGGCTGCCGTGAGTCTTGAGATAGGTTGCTAGGGTTTTGTGAAATCTTTTGTGATATGATTTTGTGACAAACTAATTGTGATATTTGGTTATTTAGGTTGCCGTGAATGGGATACACACAAAAAGATAAGCCCACCAATCAAGGTAAATAAAATGGGATCTTCCTCATTTTTATCAATCACGAATCTAGACTGTATTTCCGATTTAATACGTTTGTGAACTCAATTATTTTCGGTTAGGGTCAAATAAAAGAAATGTGACAAATAAATGGGTATATATTATTTTAGCGTAAGTTCTATTTTAGTGTTAACTTTACTTGTTTCGGATGATAACAATTTAGACATTTTAAGTGATGATATATTTAATAATTAGCGTCTTTCGAAAGTTCGAGATTTAAAGGTATTTTGGTATTTTTAACGTGTTTCGAAAATGTGGGTTTTACAGTCGGTACGTGTGCAGTGTCAGTCACTGGGGAAAACGAGATAACCTCTCGTCTTACAATTTAATCATAAGAAAAAATGATATGAATGCAAAAGCGGTGCAATTATCTACTGTATGCGAGTTAACTACTCAAATGATCAGGCAAAGCTTATGCATGCTTAATGACTTATGCTTAGTAATAATAAATTACTAATTATTAGTTAAATTTTAGTGAAAATTTACCGTGTGTCACATTGGTAAACATGTGTCTTTCATGGCACGTCAAACAGGGCAACACCAACGAATTTTCCTAGCCAAATTTTTTGTATGAAATTACCTAAGGGAAAACAGAGCAACACCCACTAAAGAACTTCATCCATGGATTTTCGTGTGTTTTGTCCCTAGGTGAAAGCCTTTGTTTAGTAGTGACAGTTGTGAAAATGGGGTGGGCTAAATCTTGGTATGTAGCATAGAAGTAGAAGTTTGGAGTATAGTGCGACAGACAATGGAAGTGAGTGGTCGGAATTCGAGTCGCGTGTAAAAATGGAAAAGACAATGCAATATATCTGGAGTGATAATCATTCACATATTTGACTTTTTAATTAAATGGTAGGTATTTTGGCAAAGGGTATGGTTGTCAATTCAAACAAAATTTCTATGTGCCAATAAATTTAACTTCGTGTACAAATCACTCCCATAACTAACAATACCCTTTATTTTTTTACATTTTTTATTTTGGGATTTCTAGAAATAATTGTTCATTTAATATTTCAAAATAACAACCAAGACTTTAGTAGGTCGAGATGTTATTTGATTAATTGATAGAGGAGAATTATTTTACATAGCAAACTTTTCTCAGGACTAACCTCACCCTCTATATAAAAAGAAATTAACGGTTGAGATTAGAAGCATTTTATTTTTCACATACTTTTTATAGTTTAAATATCCCTTAAACCGTTAATCATTAAGTGAAAATAATTATACCATCGCGACGAGCATTTAATTATCTTTCTATAGACGGGCATTTTGATATACTTTCAAAAATAAAAAATCATGTTTTTCATATACTAAACTTGGTTCATTAAAGATCACATTTTTTCAAAAATCAAATGGTAAGATCTGTTGGAATCACTCCTAAACAGTATTTCAAGTATTTATATTTCATATGTAATAGGTAGCTTTATTCTGGCCTTTATGTTTGTTTAAGGTCCAGCTTATGTAGAAGGCCCATAAGCTGAGGCCCAAGCCCAATAAGGAATAGGGAAGGAGAGGGAGTGTTGCCCTAGCTCCTTGCCTATATAAACTATTGTAAACCCTCATTTGAGGGTTGGTTGTTCAAGTTTTTCTCTTTCACTACACTCTACGCATAACCGGTCGAGTATACTTGTGTGTGTGTGTTTGGTTTACTTGTTCAATCGCCTTATCTCTTCTCTTATAAGCTTGTGTTGTAAAACTAGTGACCTAACAGTGGTATCAATCGCCAAATAGTTGGGTGTACTCGTTTGTTTTTGAAGCTTTTGGTTTTGAATCTTACGCGTAGAGATAACGCTATCTTTGGTTATCTTAAAAACTCGTTTTTTACACTTTTTAATCCAAGATTCTTGTACTTTCAATGTTTTGAGGTGTTAAAATACTTGTTTTTGGCAAAAAGTTTCAAAATTTACGCGTGGATTTACGTTTTTAAGCTTGTTTTTGTTCGTGGGTGTCGTTCTACGCGTAACCCGTTTAGCAGTTTTGGTACATCAAATTTCACACTATTGTGTTCTTTTGGTACTATTGAAGCTATTCCATAACAAAAAAATGGTTTAGAAACACATTTGGGCAGAATCAAAGTTACGAGTAGAACTACGCGTATCAAAACCCTAATTCTACGCATAACTTTATCCTTGGTTTGATCTTCAATTTTCTGGTTTATTCCGTGTTTTCTTACTTGGATAAGTCTGAAAATACGTCGACTTTGGATATCTTTTGCACTGTGAAGTGTAAAAGATCACTTGGGATAAAACCCTAATCTTACGCTTAAGCATAAAGCTTACGCGTAGAAAATCTTACGCTTAAGATTCATCTTACGCGTAGACCCAGTCCTACGCATAAGGTAATCCTACACCTAACTTTCTACGCCTAACTTACTGTTTACGCATAACTTTAGTCTTTTTTCCTGCTTACGCGTAAGCTAAATCCTACGCGTAACTATTCTTGTTACGCGTAACTTTTGGTGTTTTTACGCATAAGTGCTACTTGGTTCTTGTCTTTCCTACGCCTAAGGATACTTCATCAACAAAGGTTCATTCGACTACAAAGATCCATCTTTACCACACAAGTTTATCATCATGTCTCAACCACCATACTCTAACTACTTCCCTCACACTTATAATCATCAACAACAACAACAATTAACTCCACAACATCAACAATGGAATCAAAAACAAGCCATTTATCAACAACAATTTAATCAGCAACATACTCCACAACTTGGTGCTATTCCACAACCACAAATGGTTCAACCACAATCAAGCATTCAAGTTCAACCCTACACAACCGATTTCAATCAACATCCATCACGGACCACTATGAAGGAACCCACTTGGTTTGCTAAGATGTGTGAAGCTTTAAGCAGCCAACAATCAATTCATGAAGCTGGATCACTTGATAGACCTCCAATGCTCACTCCAGGAAACTACGATCAATGGGTGATAAGGTTCTTTAGGTTCTGTGATCTGAAGAAGCCACATGGAAAGTTCTTAAAGAAGGTTATCTTGGAAGGTCCATTTGAGATGCCTACTGTCACTGTACCCGGAGATCCAACTGCTATTCCACCAAGAGATGAACAAATCAACATTGCTACTGTTGCAGATTTAAATCCTACAGAACTTCTACACTATGAAGCTGATGAACTTGCAATGGAATACATCCTCTTAGGATTACCAAACCCAATTCTTCGTAGTGTTGATGCTCAAAAGACTGCACAAAAAATGTGGGATCATATTCGTCTTCTTATGGAAGGATCTGTACTCAATCAGGAGGATTTGGAATCCAAAATTTACTTAGCTTATGAATACTTCATGATTGAACCTGGAGAGACACTAGAGTCCTATCATCATCGTTTTTCAGATATCATCAATGATTTGGATAAACACAACATCATTATGCCAAGAATTGCAGTGAATACTAAGTTCCTGAGTAGTCTTGGTCCAGAATGGGAGAAGTATGTCATTTTTCTCCGTCAAGCGAAGAATATGCATCATTCTACTTATGGATTGTTGTACGATTACTTGAAGCCTCATGAAAAGGAAGTTGATCGGGAAAGGATTTTCCGTGCTCAAATTGCTAAACAGTCACAACCGGACAATCAACAACTTGCCTTATATGCTCAACAGAATTATCCCTCTCAACCAGCAACTCAACCAACTGCTTCAAACGCACCTTCACAGCAACAACCTCAACCTCAACAAAATCAATTGGTTCCATACAGCAACAATGCTCAAGCATATGTCAGTGAAGCTACTGAGGAAATCGATCTGTTCGAAGCATTGCAACAAGGATTTGTGATGATTGCTAATGCTTTTGGCCGTTACACCAACAAATCCAACAATCGTATTCGTTCCTCATCTAACACACGGACTCAAGCTGTTGTGAACAATGGACGTGTTGAAGTTCAGAATCGTGATTATGGTCGTCAGATGGGCGGTGGTCAAGGGTTTAATGCTGTGGGTAGGAATAACAACAGAGCTCAAGTGGTGGAACAGGGAAATGCTTAGAATCGGTTAAATGGTCTTAGATGCTACAACTGCAATGAAAAGGGACACCTGGCTAATGCATGCCCAAAGCCAAGGACTAGGGGCAGTGCTTATTTCAAAGAGGCCTTACTTCTGGCTCTTAAGGATGAAGCTGGTGGATCTCTTACAAACAAAGAACAGAGCTTTATGGCAGATGCAGACTCAGATGATGATATGGAGGACTTGCAGGCGAATGCAGCTGTTATGTTGATGGCTAATATGCATGAGCTGCACATGAGTGATACAGGCCCAGTGTATGACACTGATGGCTTGTCTCAGGTACCCGAACAAACCATCATCATATCTGAACTAATATCTCCGCCAATATCTGAATCCAGCACGGATCAGACTGTTCAAAATGAGTCTTCTACATCTTCTTCTGATGATTTTCAAGTTAACCCTGTAGTTACATTTGACGATCAAGATGACCTCATGGTTCCCTTTGATAATCAAATTGACTCCGTGGTCGTACTTGAGGATCTAAAGAATGATCATGTTGAGACTCACGATGAACAAGATGATCTGCTGCCTCATCCAGATTTTGCTCGGTTAATTCAAGACCATAAAATCAAAATGGAGGAATGTTATGCATTAAATCAGTCCTTAAAAAGTAAAAATGCACTGTTAACCAAGGATTTTGAATGTTTACAAATGCAACTCAACTTTTTCAAAACTCAAGAAAACCGTGAAAAAGGTTTTGAAGCCGCTTTTGCAAAATCTCATCAAAACGAAAAATATTTAGAGAGACAGATGCGTGATCTAGCCGCCTCGAAGAATGCTTTGTTGTCCGAATTAGAACAACTGAAACATGAACATAAAAAGCAACTTAACGCTCTCACCTTGGAAAATCAAAAAGCTAAGGCTGAGTTGTTAAATTGTCAAAAACAGTTCTCCGCATACAAAAAGCACTCAACGAATCGGGTAGATGACCTTCTTGCAGAAATTCTCGGTTTGCAAAACAAAATTAAAGAGTTTAAAACGGTTGTTTACAAACATGGTGAATCAGTAACAGCTATTGAAAAGTTTACCTTAAAACCCAATCCAAATGGATATGGAAAAAATCTAGCTGATTACAAACCAAAGCTTTCACTAAAAACATTCAAACCAACTCCTGAAGTTTCCAGTGCAAAATACAAAATTGATAATACTGTCATGAGTGTTGTTGAATACCATCGTCAAGAGGAATTAGATGCAGAAGACGAGAGTCGATCTAAATTAAAAAATGTTGTTTACAACAAACCTTTTAATTATAAAAACGCGGTCACTTTCGTCACACCAACGGATTCTTCTAACACACCAAGGGTTATCATCAAAACACCTGAGTCTTCTATTGTTAATCCCAAAACAGTCTTTGCACAAACTTATGGTCCTTTACCTTCCATTAGCGAAGTAAACTCACAACCTGAAAATCGAAAAATTCTTCGATATTTTGACATTTTCATGGCTGACCTCAAAATTTTACAACATGAGATAGAATATCGATCTGAAATCAAAGTTGAACATTTTCAATCGCCTCTGGCGAGAGAACAAAGAGACATTTTTCAGAAAAATCTTTTACCTAATGTTAAAAACTTGAAAAGTTGTGCAATTGCCTGGGAAAAGGATTTTCATAAGGAACTTGGGGTAATGAAAAACGTTTTCGAGAAAACAGAAACATCTATTACTAACACAAAACGCAAAAAGAAACTGTTGAGAAAAGATGTTGATCGACTCTTGGAAGATGTTATCTGTGCTGATATCCATAATGTTGTGCTATTCTATTCGTTGCCATATGCATCTGATCATATCTCTGCTGATATTGTTGAAATTGTTGTAACTGTTGAAAACACCGATAATGTGCTTCAGATCGAGTCTTTAAAAGCTGAAAATAAACGATTACACACGGAAATTTACAATGCAAAACGTCGTCTTCAATGGTGTGAAAAAGATATTCACAACCATCAACTTAGTTTTCAAAAGAAAATCGCTCAATTGAGTGCACAATCTTCTTATCCTAAAATTGAGCAACTGGATTATCAAAACGTGTCTTTGAAAAGTCAAATCTCAAAATATGAACAAGAACTTTTAAAAGTTAAACAGGAATATGGTGTCATATTTGATTTACTCAAAAAGACTCGAGATGAAGCATCTAATGAACTTGATCACTATCTTGCTCACACTAGAGATGTCATGAATTTTGCTGGTAATATTCGTTCTGAAAATCAAGATCTGATTCACACCATCTCTAAGTTACGGGAAATGTTAGGAAAGTATGAACTACTCCCGCCTACTGTGATTAAGGGATTAGCACCAGTCACACTTAGTAATCGTGAACCTAGAACTCCCACTGCCAAATCACAAGTTGCTAATGTGTTTCCCTCTACTGAAACAGGAATAGTTGCATCTTTTCCAAACGTCCGCACTTCACAGCCTAGGAGCACTCAAACGAAGAATAGGAAGTTGCGACCTAAGAAAAGATCAATAAGGAATGCTAAAGTAGAAGAACACCCTAGGAATCTGAATAAAACTCATGTTACTTCCACTATAGATGTTGCGTCTGGCAAATGTAATAGAAATAGTGATGTAACGAATGCTAAACCGTTAAGTACCTTTGATATTCAGTCTAATGCACCTTGTGATATTTGTCAAAAGAGTATGAATTCTGATTGTCATGACAAATGTGTTGCTAAAGCTATAATCTCTAGATTACGGAATCCTAAGAATCGGAATACCTCTAGGCCCACTAATCATTCTAAGTCTGTGCTTGGTAAACCACCATCTTTAGATTCTAAGGCAACCATTGCTATCACAGTAGCTCCCGCTTCACCTCCTAAGAATGTAGTACCACCTAGTGCTTTCACTAAGACTAAAGCAAAGAGTAGTTATAGATGGCAGAAATGGATATATAACACACTAGGATTTAAATGGATTCCTAAACTTATGAATGTGTGTATATCTGATATACCTGCTTTGGAACCCTCTAACATTTCGGGTTCCACATCTACTTCTATTCCATCTGTGTCGTCTGTGTGTAATGCAGGTGATACAGATCATTCTCTGGATTGTTGATAGCGGATGTTCCCGACACATGACAGGCAACCTTAAACTGTTATCAAACTTTATTGCAAAGTTCATTGGCACTGTCAGATTCGGGAACGATCACTTCGCAGCCATCATGGGCTACGGAGATTATGTTAATGGGAACATCGAAATCAGCAGGGTTTACTATGTGGAAGGCCTCGGTCACAATCTGTTTTCAGTAGGTCAATTTTGTGATGGAGATTTGGAGGTTGCTTTCAGGGAGAAAACTTGTTTCATTCGTGATCTACAAGGAAACGACCTTATGTCTGGCTCGCGTAATTCTAGTCTCTACACTATCTCTATGCAAGACATGGTTGCTTCATCTCCCATCTGCTTACTTTCTAAGGCAACATCAACAAAATCTTGGCTATGGCACCGTCGTCTCTCACATCTAAACTTTCAAACCATCACCAACCTTGCTCGACACAAACTAGTTGAAGGACTCCCACGATTCCGGTATTCAAAAGATCACCTTTGCTCAGCATGTGAACAAGGGAAAAACACTCGTGCTCATTTTCCTTCAAAGATGGAACACAGCTCTCAGCATGTGCTTCATCTTCTTCACATGGATTTGTGTGGCCCGATGCGTGTGCAAACGATCAACGGCAAACGCTACATCTTAGTAATTGTTGATGACTACTCACGATGGACTTGGGTCTATTTTCTTCGTAGCAAAGACCAAGCTCCACAAATGATCATCACCTTTCTCACAAAGATACAGGTTCAGCTCCGCAACACCGTCAGGATTATTCGGACAGACAAAGGAACTGAATTTGTTAACAAAACCCTTCGTGAATTTTATGAGAAAGTGGGAATTCAGCATCAAACATCTATTGCACGGACACCTGAACAAAACGGAGTTGTTGAAAGACGAAACCGAACGTTAGTGGAAGCTGCAAGAACAATGTTAATCAATGCTAAACTTCCAGATTACTTATGGGTAGAAGCTGTATCTACTGCATGCTATACTCAAAACCGTTCTATGATCACAAAACGCCACAACAAAACACCTTTTGAGCTTGTCCACAACTACAAACCGAACCTCAAACACTTTCATGTATTTGGATCCCTTTGCTATCCGAATAATGATCGTGATGATTTTGGAAAGCTCAAAGCAAAAGCTGATATTAGAGTCTTTATTGGATACTGTGACAATTCTAAAGGTTTCCGAATCTAGAATCGTCGAACTAAGGAGGTAATGGAAACGATTCATGCTCATTTCGATGAACTCACGGAAATGGCTTCTGAGTATAACAGCTTAGAACCCGGACACAACCGTTTAAACTTCCCTCAACCCCCATCATCAGCTGAAGAAAGCCCTCAGCTAACTCGTCAACAAATGGAAAGGTTATTTGCTCCTCTGTTCTGTGACGATATTGATGAACGTGCTCCTGGTGTATCCGCTGTTTCCGCTGCACAACCTGATAATATTCCTATACCTGATACACCTGCTACAACAACTACTGTTGAAGATGCACCTACACCAATTGACTCCAACACAACAGTTGAACACACCGCTTCCAACAATGATGAACCAGCTGATGATATTCTGAATGAAGTACCCCCACCTGCAGATTTTGATCCAAATGCGTTCTTCAACCCGTTTGCCAATGAGACTGCTGCACCAGATGTCGCGGAATCTTCAACAAACCATTTGAATCCTCAGAATCTACACAATGTATACCAACATCAACCCTCTACACATAGATGGACAAAAGACCATCCTCTGGCTAACATTATTGGCAACCCGAATCAACCAGTCGTTACGAGACAACGTCTTCACTCAGATGGTGAACACTGCATTTATGCACTCACTGTCTGCCAATCTGAACCTAAAAACATTAAGGATGCAATGACAAAAGACAACTGGATTGAATCCATGCAGGAAGAACTCAACCAATTCAAACGTCTTGAAGTATGGGAACTGGTTGAAAGACCAACAGGGGTCTACGTCATTGGTTTAAAATGGATTTGGAAAAACAAATTGGATGCTGAAGGGAATGTTATCCGAAACAAGTCACGTCTAGTTGCTAAGGGTTATCGTCAGGAAGAAGGGATAGACTTTGAAGAATCTTTTGCTCCGGTTGCTCGTCTTGAGGCTGTTCGGATATTTCTCGCGTTCGCGGCTCATATGAATATGACGGTCTATCAGATGGATGTCAAAACGGCGTTTCTCAATGGACAACTTAAAGAAACGGTCTATGTCAGCCAACCAGATAGATTCGTTGATCCTGAGTTCCCGAACTATGTTTACAAACTGAACAAAGCTCTTTATGGTCTCAAACAAGCCCCTCGGGCATGGTACGATAAGCTATCATCTTTCCTCATTGCCAATAATTTCACCAAAGGCTCGGTTGACCCAACTCTTTTTATACAATATCACGGGGCACACATCTTAATTGTTCAAATTTACGTGGATGACATCATTTTTGGGTCAACACATAAAAAGTTTTCAATCGCTTTTGCAAAACTCATGAAGCAAAATTTTGAAATGTCCATGATGGGTGAACTTACGTTCTTTCTAGGACTGCAAGTTCATCAATCACCCCGTGGTATTTTCTTGAGTCAGTCCAAATATGCCCTTGAACTGTTAAACAAATTTGGAATGAATACCTGTGATACTTATGCCACACCAATGGCTCATACCAAGAAATTAGATGCTGATTTACATGGGAAATTGGTTGACCCTACCAAATACCGAAGTATTATTGGGTCTCTCATGTATCTAACAGCTAGCAGACCTGATATTGTCTTTGCCGTTTATCTATGCTCCCGTTATCAGTCGCGACCAACTGAAACCCACCTCTCTGAGGCTAAAAGAATCCTCCGATACATCAAGGGAACCATTAATTTGGGGATCTGGTATCCGAAGGATTCTGGTTTTGAACTAATAGCTTTTTTAGACGCTGATCACGCAGGATGCTTAGACTCAAGGAAAAGTACTTCAGGAGCTCTACAATTTCTCGGTGATAAACTGGTGTCTTGGCAATCAAAGAAGCAGGATTGTACATCGCTGTCCTCAACTGAAGCAGAATATGTAGCCATGTCAGCGTGTTGTGCTCAAGTCATTTGGATGAGAACACAACTCAAAGACTATGGTTATGTATTTGACAGAATCCCGATGTACTGCGACAATCGAAGTGCCATTGCAATCTCGTGCAACTCAGTTCAGCACTCGAAATCAAAGTACATCGATCTACGCTATCATTTCATCAAGGACCATGTGGAACAGGGTACCGTTGAATTATACTTTGTGGGTACTGAATACCAATTGGCAGATCTGCTCACCAAAGCCTTGCCTCCCGCTAGGTTTAATGAGTTGGTCCACCGAATTGGTATGAGGTGTTTGACTCAAGAGGAATTGGATGACCTCTTAAAACAGTCTTAAAAACCTGTCAAACACCAAAACATCTTTTGTAAATAAATTTTCAAAAACAAAATACAAAAATATAAAATCCGATAAAACAACAAAAATATTCTTCTAATCTATATTTCTTTCAACATGGCAAGTACATTTCTTCCGTCAACACTTCAATCTCTCAAAATTCAGTATTTTTCCAATCAAGTGTTGAGGGGGAGAAAATAATCCATTAACTGTTTCAAAACATCTGTGTACTTGCATGTTACCACATCTCGGTTGATTCTATTACAAATGGTGGTATATTTTCTGATTCAAAGACACTCCTCGGACCTATATTAATAACCTTTCATTATTTTCTCAAGTCGAGGGGGAGTGTCGTCATGTTCCTTTCCTAAAATCTTCGTTTGGTAACCATAATGGAAGTTAAATGGCTTGGTTTGAAAAAGGCAAAGGTGGAGGGACTAAAACTGCCAAAAGTTTAAAGTTAACTTTAATAAAACACCTCTCACCTAATTCTTTCACTCACATTTATTACTAAACCTAATCTCATCTACGCCTAAGATTCATTCAAGAAATCCGTTGTTCTGATCATCAAATTGTAAGTGTTTTAATGATCCAAACATAGTTTTAAGCTAAGGGTTTTAATATCACGCAAATCCAACGGCTAAAATGTGTGCTACGCGTGATTTTGTGATCTACGCATAAGCGTATGATCACATAATCATTGTGTGTGTGTTTTTGGTTACATGGTTTGTGTCAAAACGTTTCTTATACATCAATGATACTTTGTTAACCATCAAACTCCACCCAGAAACACTAATTGATGAGTTTTGAATGTTAGGGTTTAAAAGTCGATTTGGGTATTTTCAAATATGAAGTGTTTTGGTTAAAAAGATAGTTGGGTTATGCTTTTGCATTGTTGAATTGATGATTTCCATAGTCTATAGCCACCCAGAAACACGAATTGGTCATCAATTCGAAACTAGGGTTTAAAGTTCATAAACTTTGGGTATTTTCGATTCACTGCATAAAAAGTGTTAAAACTTGGTCTACATGCTCTCACAACTTCTATGATATACCAGAAAAACTTTGTTGCATAATCCATGGCTAGATTTGATACGCGTAGAACTAGGGTTTAGTCTACGCGTAAGATATTCTACGCGTAACTGTTTATGAATGATTCATGCCATGAATTATTGTTGAAATGAATATGAGTGCTAATTTTGATGATTTGATAATTTATTTCAGGATTGCTACACTTATAATTCAGAATCAAGGTCATTTGATTATCTACGCATAAGGATCACCTTACGCGTAGATTGTTATGCGTAAGACTTGTCTTACGCGTAGCTTCTACGCTTAAGGTTCTACAATGGACTACGCGTATCCTGTGAAGGATATGCGTAAACAGTGACCCCTACGCTTAAGGTCAACTCTTACGAGTAGCCTTACGCGTAAGGACTATATATGCCTACGCATAAGCTCTACGCATAAGGTCTCTCTTTCCTACGCGTAACATTTCTTACGCGTAAGTTAGGATTCTACGCGTAAGTTTACGCCTAAGCATATATCATTCCTGTCTACGCGTATCTTTACCAAAACTACGCTTAACCCTGGATTGACCTTCATGATGAATTGTTACTTGTACAAACTTGTAAATAAACTAATCATATCATCACGAATCCAAAAAATGTCACTAATAAACTTAAATCGTTTGATATGTTGTGAACAATATGTGATAAAATAAACTTTAAAACTTAAAGTTAACTAACTCACGAAACATTTCACGATATCATTGATTGAACATACAAGTGACTTAGGACTCGTAACAATCATTATCACTGTACATTCAACAACTAGACAAGAAGACCTTCTGTTGACTAACATTATGTCTTTCGATATGTTGGTTCTTTTGGCTAATGTTATTTCAGATCACGACATGGCTGAACAAATGAATGTGGATGCACCTGAAGTTCTCTCCATTGCTAATATCTATCCTCATGGCTATCCAATGAAGATAGGAAAGAATAACCTCCGTGTTGACTTTGACACCCTCACTTGCTCTGAATCTTCGTGTCTTATTGCTATTGATATTCTGAGGACTCATCCATATCAGAACATGCTTACTAATTCTGCAACTGTCCCTGAGATCTACATCCAACAGTTCTGGAACACTATGGAAAGGGTCAAAGGACAAACTGCTGTGACGGTGACTCTGAATCACAAACAAGTCATCATTACACCTGCAGACTTAAGGGCTGTTCTCCTAATTCCTGAAGTCGATCCAACCAAACTATATGCCTCACCTGCTGAAGAGCTCACTCTCCAATTCTTAATCGATATCGGTTATGACGAGGCTATAGGAGTAATCAACAAGCACTCTCTAGTAGAGCTTAAGAGTATTCCTCAACCATGGAGAACACTCTACATGATCATCACCAAGTCTGTTTCTGGTCGTGACAGCGGCTATGAACATCCTAAGCTCATAGAACTGCAAATATTCTGGGCATTGGTCAACAAGAAACACATCGCTATCGAAGCTCTGATTTGGGATGACATGATGTCATTTCTCAACAAACTTGGCTCAAAGATTCCCTACATCAGATATACCAAATTGTTGATCCAGAGAGCACTTGGACTTCATCCTGACATCCCCAAGAGGCTCAATGACCCCGACAATCACGACATGTTGACGGAACCTATTCTATCTGTAAGAATCAAGGAAACGTCTACAAAGAAACAAGGTGCTGTGCTGCCAGATTTCCTTCTAACTGAAGATGTCAGAAAGCTCGAAACGTACAAAAGATATCTGGAAGCAGTCAAACAAGGCAAAGTTGGTCACCTCGACGAAAAATCTTCTGGTACACCTGTAAGGAGAACCAGAAAAGGAAGTGCTGGAAGTGTCACAAGTACAGATAGTCAAAGGAATGTTCCTAAGAAGAAACCCACTCCTAAGAAGAAAGTTCCTTCTCTGGAAGCCACTCCGATCCTTTCACTTGAACCGCAAAGACAGCTCAGGGACGAGGATTCTTAGGCTACTGACACAGATGAAGAGATCACATTCTCTGAAACTGCAAAAGATGAAAATCCCTCAGTACCAAGACCTCCAAGTCCTCAAACTATTAAAGGAAAAGAGAAGACTACTGCATTTGTACCTCAGGATAAAAGCTCTGAAGATGAAGAAGAGCAATTGGATCATGCATACAGGAAGAAGTTTCACAAAGTCAGACACCTTCACAAGGCCGAAGAATTTGCTAAAGATCAAATGGGTGGCCCTGGAGGATCAAGTGGAGCTGCCCACTCTAAACCATCTCCTGATGCGGTTAATCAACCCGATAAGGGAGCTGGTGCCACCACTCTTCTGCAACAACAACAGCCTATGGAGGACACTATTGTCTATGATTTTGAGAAACAGATAACTGAGAAAGAAAAGTCTAAGGATGAAGAGGATGATTACTCAAAGTTTCTTCTAGACAGTCCAACACACTCAAAGGAGAAAACCTCAGAAACTCCTAAGGACATGAAGTCTCCTCATGTCTCCTCATCATCGGACTCTTCATCTCATTCATCACCACCACCATCAACAAAGTCAACCAGATCATCATCCAAATCCGTGAAGAAACCACCTAAATCTTGGATTTCTCAAACACATGCAAGAATTGTGAAAGCTGTCAAACAAGTTAGAAAGAAGGACATGCTTCAAAGAAAACTTAATTGGTATTCTGAACAAATGCAGTACTTACATGATGAGAATGACAAGATGCGGAAAGATAGGAAAGCTATTCAGGAATTCATGAAAAGTCATCGTCAGGAGGAACTGAATGAAATGATTGAAGGCTACACTCAAAAGTACCTTCAGGATATCGTTCCAAAAGTCCAAAAGGAACTGGAAAAGTCAGCAAGAGAACAAACCCACAAGTTTCTTCTCGACACTGTCCCCGGTGTGACTAGAGAAGTATTTTCCAGACAACTCACCCCTAACATCGTCGCATTGGTTAAAAATACAATGGCCAAAGAAGCTGATCTCTCTGAATCTGAGTTAATCGCTAAACTAGTGATGCAAATGTCAAAGCGATCTGGAACGTTTACTTCGGATGAAGCTAAATTTTTCGAAGGTCTACTTGCTTTTCAACTCAGTTCATCATGCAAGGAGTCAGCCGATCAACCTAAACGACGAAGAGATGACGATGATAAGGATAAGGACTCTGCACCTAAACGTCAGAAGCAGTCTGGTAAATCTACATCTATGCCACCTCCTCCACCACGGACTTCTTCTCAACATAAGTCTCCTCCACCTCGGTCTTCTACTGATAAACCTCGGGACGATTCCGAGTTACCACCCCTGACTCATAAAACTGGTGATTACTTTGAGTATACGGGTGGTGACGATGAAGAGGTCCTTGAGCCCCGACAACAACCCACCTCACCCAAACAAGTGCAGAAACCAGTATCATCATCTCGACCTTCCAAAAAGAAGACGAAAACGACTCAACCTGGAGTCGTAACATGGCTAGATGACGATAAAACCGAAGAGTATGAATGGTTCTCCACACTTGTCAATCAAACTCCCTACCCTGATGAAAGCCAAGAATTGGTAGATGGTTCAACATTGGAGCATGCAAAACTGTTGCAAGAAAAGTTCCATGTGAAGAAAATGACGAAATCTGAATTGAAGCGAATCAAGAATGAAGCTTTTCAATTATGGAAAGACAGCTCTGAAAGCGCCCTCGAGGTCGAATATCATCTTGAGAACATCGCTCGAGCTATGTCTAACAACATGGATTGGCTCAATCCGGAAGCAAACATTGACTTCACACAAAGGGACAACCCTCCATACTACACCGACTGGACCAAACCTCTACCGACCATTGGCCAAGCAGACGAACCAAGGATTCCCTTCCAATATTTCTTCAACAAAGACCTGGAATTTCTTCTCCATGGTGGCGATGGTTCGAGAAAATACACTACATCATTGACTCTTCCATTCCCAGCGGCCATCTACTCAAACTGCATAGCTATCGAGGAACGTGCAACTCACTTGTTTTCTGACAATGTGCAAGCATACGACCAAGATGCATTGTATGGGATTCATCATTGGCCTGAACGCCGAAGAATCTACTACAGAAGCTGCCTGGTTCAGAAGTCTCAACATGCAGTGTACAGCTCTAAGGACATCGTGGCCATCAAACACATTGATCTCAAGTCTAAGTGGGACTACACATTCTTAAAGAATATCATAGTCAAACGACAAGATGAACAGGACTATGGATTCTCCGAAGCTGACTTTGAGAACTTGTCCCTCAACGACATCGAAGACATGTATCTTGCCAAAGTACAGGGTCGTATGAGACAATTCTCGACTGACGTTCAACGTGAATTTATCAAGTCAGTTCTCATCTTCATTAGACGCATCGTGATCAAAGAACGTGCCGAAGATATCCAGATGGCTGTTGAATCATATCAGAAACGTGTAAACTTCACTCCACCACAACTTGATCTTCCCGACATCAACCAGCTTAAACAACTCACGCTCATCAGCAAACCTTTCGGCGTTGTTTACCGCAGTGAACTTCGAAGAAACTGCTTAATGGCGTGTAGTGAGCTCCACAAATTTGGGGATCATACATTGAAGTTGGTTAGGGATGGATTGGCGTACAGATTGAAGGATATACGCATGAAAGTTGGGAATCCCAAGCGCTGGAACTCTCAGGAAAGGAGGGATGTGAGACGTATCATCACCTTGCTTGATGAACGGTTGTTCAGAAGGGATCAGTTCCGCCGATTGGAAAGCTATGTTGGTGGTCGACTCAGGAGAAACATCATCGGCTTTCAACGCCCGGTGCGCACTCCTGGGAATATCACTGCACTTCCTGGTACCCCTTGAATTGTTTCCTTCATATGATTTTGGATGTATGATTATATATGTGAATGGCTTGTGCACACATAACAGTGTACAACCCGTAAGTGTCAAGAAAGGACCCTGTGGTACGCCTCAGTGCCACAATCCTTATAAAAGGAGCGAAAGCTTCTTATTTTTTGAGTAAAACCTATCAAACCTTTCATTATTTAAGGTTTTGCTCAAAAAGACAAGTACTTCCCCATAAGACTTTCAAAACCTCAACCGTTTATAACACTAATTGAGGGGGAGTATTTGAATTAAAACTTTGTTCACAAATTGTTCACAGTGGCCACTCTTCCCGCAACACTCAAAATGGTCATATTTATTCTCAACCGTACAAAAATAACATTTTTATATGCCATTTTTGAGGGGGAGAAAATTGTGTGATAAGAAATATGTTTTGTAAAGCAACATGTGCAAGCCCCTTGGCTTTCTCGTGTGCAAAGACTTAACCAATGAATTGACGATCCTTAACTGTCTGCAACTCGAAAAGACTTGTCCTGGACGGGTAATAATTTCAAGCTAGTTCGCTAGTGATGTAAACGTGTCTCGCAAAGGACTTGTCTGAGTAGAAAGTACCATTCGAGAAACTTTTGATAGACATGAACTCTGACGGGTATGACAACCTTTCGAGGTTTGTCTACACCTTCAAGGTAGTTATTAGAGCTAGTTGTCACCTAAAAGCTGACAATATATCTCTTTAACTATTCAACGTAACAGTGTCTCGCGGGAGATTGTCTATCTTTAGTGGATCAATTCAAAAAGTGCGCGCTCTTTCCTCACTGTGCATTTAACCATTAAAACTATTAAGCACATGTGGAGGGGGAGTATTTATGCAAAAACTTATCTCTCACTGTGGTTCAAGCATGTTTTTCATTTACAAACCCTTTGAGAGATATTTTAACTTACAGTGGTTTTAATGGCAAACATAGGTTAGTCATGGAGTTATAAGGTGACTAAGGTTAGGAATAACCGTCCTATGATCCGCCAGAGCCGGAGGGATCTACCCAAGGACACTACCATTAGTTAGTGTTAGAAGTCCTTAGGAATGATTATAAAAAGGAGAAAATGAGAATCGGAGAAAGAAGGAGTTGAAGAATCAAAAAGAAATGTAAAGTAAAGGGTGAAAAGAAATAGCCCTCCAGATTATTCAACTTAGGGCAGACACCGGGTTCAATTCATATGCTACTGGTTGTCACTTAGTGACACCGGTATTGAAGATTAAAAGTCGTCATGGACCCAGTGACGCATGCACTGAACCTTCTTAGCCACTCAAGTTTCTCTCAACAGAAACTTGTTTCATTCTCACAGGGAACCCTACATAAACTATTGGCTTTCTCTTAGAGATCGCTGGTATTGAAGAAGGAGACCCTCTCCCTAGTCTCCGCTCAGGAAAACCAAAACGCACTATTGAGTCTAGAGCCACGAGATTCATCTAATGATCTCTTAGGAACACTTGACATTTAATCGCTTGTTGATCAACAAATAAGATCTTCAGTGATTCAGTGGTTTATATCGAGTCCTTCACAGATCTTAGCAATCTGTCGAGAACATTTATGAGAGGTTCACATCTGTGATCCTCAGTGATTGAATGGAAACTCCTTCCAGGGTCAACATCAAACAGCCCTGACAGCAGGTCGCTTCGGTAACTCCCCGTGGATTACGCGGAGTGTGTCTCAAACGGTCTACAGTCGTGAGGTGATGCTTCGGTGTACCTCAGCGACTCATCTGAACTGTAGATATACTTCGGTACATCGCGTTATCTCACTTGTGGGACTCCAGTTCAGGAACGGCCTTTGTAAGAATTAGAGTTGTGTTTTCACACTATGCTGTTAACACTCTCGAAGTTCAAACTTGTAAGTGCCGGAAACCGCTTATTACTAACCGTTTGCAATGTTTTCTTCTTATGGAAGCTCCGGAGCGGGATGATCGTGCTGATTCTTCTCATGCTCACGCCAACATCATCACTAATGAAAGTTCTATTCAAAAGCAACACAACCGTCAGAATGATTCTTCGTCTAACAAAAGAATCTACAAAGTCAAAGATTTAAAGAACTTCATCAGTATTGATTTCCAACGTCAAAGAGCGTGTGAGCATGTTGAAGAATGACGTGGAGACACTGGAGCAGCGAAGCAGACCTGAGGCAGACTGATGCAGACAACAACATACTATCACTTTCACCACAAAGAACAATGATCAAAGAACAAAGTCAATGATGACGTCAAAGCAGAACTGTTCAAAGTTAACGATCTCTCTACACTGGGGAGATTGTTCGAATCAAAACTATTCCTCTCACAAGAAAGAAGAATGTTAGATGACGTCACTGCTACTATTACATCAACGCCTTCACCGTTTACATTCATATATACTTGAGGGGGAGATTGTTGGAATCACTCCTAAACAGTATTTCAAGTATTTATATTTCATATGTAATAGGTAGCTTTATTCTGGCCTTTATGTTTGTTTAAGGTCCAGCTTATGTAGAAGGCCCATAAGCTGAGGCCCAAGCCCAATAAGGAATAGGGAAGGAGAGGGAGTGTTGCCCTAGCTCCTTGCCTATATAAACTATTGTAAACCCTCATTTGAGGGTTGGTTGTTCAAGTTTTTCTCTTTCACTACACTCTACGCATAACCGGTCGAGTATACTTGTGTGTGTGTGTTTGGTTTACTTGTTCAATCGCCTTATCTCTTCTCTTATAAGCTTGTGTTGTAAAACTAGTGACCTAACAAGATCCCTACTATCCATCTCATATAATCTAATGGCTGAGATTAAAAAGGACATTTAATAAAATATAAATGAAGGGGCAAAATAGTAATTACCTACTATCACATAAGTCACGTGATTGGCACATTTGTGTCATTTATCACACACCAACTCTGTAGCATCTTCATCTACTCACTTCTCATAACCACCAAAAATCACAAATAACACACACACACACTCTCTCTCTCTCAACCTCCAAACTCTCGATTTTCCCCTAAGATCATCACAAGAATCCGGTTACATCATAACAACGATCACATG
This sequence comes from Chrysanthemum seticuspe, assembly GCA_019973895.1. Classification (NCBI taxonomy): domain Eukaryota; kingdom Viridiplantae; phylum Streptophyta; class Magnoliopsida; order Asterales; family Asteraceae; genus Chrysanthemum; species Chrysanthemum seticuspe. The sequence goes on from BPTQ01000006.1 coordinate 184,322,138, forward strand.
TATGGATATTATAAATGAAATCACGAAGCATAAGATCATTTCGAGTAAAAAATTAACTAGATATTGATCTATTTTTTTATTATTGTATATATCATGCCGATTTTGATTTTAATTGAAATTTTCTTCATGTTTTTGATAATCGAGGGATTATATACATGTGTTATGAGTTTACTTTATATTTTATAGTTTTAGTGAATTTATCTGTCAACTTTATGAACAAACATGCCAACTTTCTGCTTTGGTCTATTTGTTTAGTTAGTTATGGTCCTAACTAGTTATCTTGTTTAGTAGTTTTTTTGTTTTCTAGGATTGTATATGAGTTTATATTAATGTGTTTTTGTAGTTTTAGGGATTAGATTATACCCAGTTTCATTTTAATTTATACATTATGATTATTTTGTTTATGATTGTGATTGTTATCATTCCCTGAACCACCCTAACAATTAAGATTTATAAGATTTCGATTCAATGTGGCTCTCCTTAAAAAGGAAACATGCTAATGTGTAACAAGGTAAAGGAGTTAACACAAAAGAAATGTTGGTCCTAGTTTTAAAAGGTTTAAGAAGCAGCCTTTAGGACAGCCTTAGCCAAAAGCGAAGCTCACTCAGATGCAACCTCAGCAAAAGATGAAGCATGCTTAGCCGCCTAGGCCTTATGTTGAAAGTAGTGAATAAGTACTCAGAAGTAATGAGCATCTGCTGGGTATTCTTTATAAAAATAAGAAGGTGGCGAAGCTGCAAGTAGAGGCACAGTCTTCGGTTAAGCCAAAGTCTTTTGTGAAGCCTAATTCTAGAAAGAGGAAGATTTAAGATTCTGCAAGTATCAGTTGAATTATGGCCTTTTGTGTTTTACTACAAGTAGCAGTTGGATAACGAATTGGCTATTTAAATTTTGTTGGTATATGAAAAGTCGTGTGTGGTTATGGTCAAGTATTTATTGGATCTGTAATCAATGAAAATATGATGTCTATATCTTTAATTTTAACATCTATGTAATTATGTCTGTGAACCGATTTGGTTACATTACCAAGTTTTCGAAAATGAATGATAGATTCTTTTAGCTATTGTAGATCATGCCAAATCACAATCACTAGTGGTTTGGCCTAAATCACTTGTGATTTAGCAAGCCAAATCACTTGTGATTTGACCGAAATCACTTGTGATTTAGTAGCCCAAACTAAATCACAAGTGATTTGACATGATTATCACATACTCTTTTTTAATTTGTTAATCTTTTAATATTTTGTTTAAAAAACTTGTAATTATAAAAATTCCAACTAAATATCTAAAGTAATAGTCAACATATATGTTTAGTGAGCTAACAATCCACATATATTTAAACTAAAACAAAACTTAAAAAGTACTTATGAAGTAAAATATTATCATTTTGCTGCAGTGTTATTCATTGCTTTTGCAACTACTATTGCCTTTAGACCTAGTGGCAAAGTCTTCTTGGTATGCGTATTAGTACTCCCTTGACATTCTCCGCATTTCCTCTTTGGCTTAAACTATCATTTAATGCTTTCTCTCTTGCACTCTTCTAACATTTTGCTCTTGTACTACCTTTGTTACCCATAGGTTTCTATTTTGAATAGGTTTGTCATTGCCTTTGCTTTCAAAAGTATCTATTTTGATTTTCTTGAGTTTTCCTTCACGATTACATATCAAATATTTGTGCTATACAAAACCACTTCTAATTTTCTTTTGTGACAAAAGCTTCATTTCATATCCACCTCTATGAGTGTAAAACTAATACATCCTAATTGCATGATCTAGTATGTCAAAGTAAGTCCCAGGTATAAATTTTGGCTCCGTATTAGGTTTCGAATAAACTAAACCATTAGGTGTCTCACTATAAATTACTAAACTCGCTTTAGGTATTGTCACATCATCTGAAAAATATACAAGGCTCAAGTTTGTTTTAATAAGATTTTTTAAAAAAATGGCATGTTATTTTTGAAAATTGCAGGTAAAATCACATGTGCTTTAGGGTAAATCACATGTGATTCGTGGTAAATCACATGTGATTCGGGTTAAATCACATGTGACTTGTAGTAATTGCAAACTTTAGCATCTAAACATATCTAAATAACATGTGACTTACTACAAATCACAAGTGATTTTACAGTACACCTCAAAACTAAACTTATTTTAAAAAATCACAAATGATTTACTGTTAAGAAGTGCTGAGAATCACAAGTGATTTGGCATGAAAATCACAACTGATTTACATGTGTATCTATGTTTATAACATTTTCTAAACAATCTTGCAACTGTAACAGAAAACCTTGAACAAACTAATAAACATGGAAAATTAAAATTCAATTAAATTCCTTATTCAATTAACAATCCGCATATCAAAGTTTAAAACTAGAGTAACAATTTACGTCTTAGTTTTAACTCAAGTTACAATCCACGACAATATAAATGAATGAAAACTTAAAAGTAATTTTAGAGTAAAAAAAAAACATCAGTTTGCATCAACTATCATTCATCGCTTGTACAACCTCTTTTGCTTTTGCCTCTAACAGGTTATGATTCTTCGTTTTCATCATATGTTTCACACTTTTAAGATCTTCCTCAACCAGAATCCGAACTCGTTCCAACATCATTAACATTCATACCTCCAATGCCTTCTTCAACACACCAAATTCGTTCAACATCATCAACATTCATACCTTGGATACCTTCTTCAACACTCGTAACTTGTTCAATTTCTTTGTTATTATCCATTTCCTAGATGATTTTCAAGTTCTGATTGTGCGTAATTGAATGAGTTTGAACAAATTTGAATGGTTTCGATTTAATATGTTGATGTTTGATCGGATTTGAACGAATTTGATGATTTTTTAGCGGATTTGATGATTAAATCTACTGTAATTGAATGACACTCGAACTAATTTGATGATGAATGATGAATTTAATAGATGAATTTGATGTCTAATTGATTTTCATGTATGTGTGTTGAGAAAAGTTTTTTTTGGGAATGATATTTTGTTAAAAATCATAATGATCTCATGAATTGAAAGGGGATAAAAAGGGGGAAAATGCTTTATGTTGGTCCAAATTGCCCTTGCCCCTCTAGTGTAAATGTGAGATTTAGTTAGAGCCTTTGGATGAAAGTGAATTGGATGGTTGAGAATTAACCATATGATCTTTGATAAATGGTTGGTCTTTATAGATCCCATCCCAAACATATGATATGTAATATCGCATGTGAAATTAGTGTTAAATTACATATGATATTAGTGTTAAATCACATGTGATATTATATGTGATTTAACACTAATATTACATGTGATATTCAAATTAGTGTTTAATCACATGTGATTTTTTTCATGCAAATTTCAGTAACGAAAAAAAAATGCCAGAATAAAAAATAAAAAAAATAAAATAAAAAACGTGAAAAACACGAAAAAAATGTTGTTGAAAGTATATCAAAGTGTCAATCTATAGAAATATAATTAAATGCTTGTCGTAATGGTATATTATTTTTAGCTTGACGATTAACGGTTTGAAAGATATTAATATTTGAAAAAAAAAATCAAATTGGGTTTTTTAAATTGTTGGGATTAATCTGATACATTATAGCAAATAAAAATGAAAAGAAGATGAGGGTGAAGATTGATCTCTTCGTATGTAAAAAATGTTTTGTCATCAAACGATATTAAATCTAATTGATAAGTGTTATAGTCGTTTTTGTTAAAAATGTGTGATTTTCTGTTTGAGGAAAATAGTTTTTGATACAGAAGGAGTAATAGATAATGAGAGGAATTTTCTTTTACTTACTCTTATTTTAATATTTACCAAGGGATTAATCCTCACTATTCATCTATTTGATCTAATGGTGGGGATTAACCTAAGATTTAATGGATAAAGCTAAGTCCATGTTTTTTTATTATCTTTTGGTCTTTTTTTTTTCTTCACTTTTTTTTTGTCTTTTTATTTTTCTTCACTTTTTTTTGTCTTTTTTTTCTTTCTAATTCACGTTTTTATTTATTAACGTTTTATTTTTATTTATTTTATTTTTTTTTAATTCGCGTTTCTTTTTTCTTCGCTTTCATACGTTTTCGTCTGGTTTCATACATTTTCATACGTTTTCATCCATTTTCATCCGTTTTCATATGTTTTTGTCCGTTTTCATACGTTTTTTGTCCGTTTTCATACGTTTTTGTCTGTTTTCTTACGTTTTCGTCCATTATTCATATGTTTTCGTCCATTTTCGTCCGTTTTCATACGTTTTCGTCCGTTTTCATCCGGTTTCTTTCGTTTTCGTTCATTTTCAGACGTGTTTTTACGCATTCATATGTTTTCGTCCGTTTTCATATGTATTCGTCCTTTTTTTACGTTTTCATATGTTTCGGACTATCACAAGTGATATTCTGTGATATTCAAAATATCATTTTGTGATATTTTGAATATCGCTTGTGATTTTCTGAATGTCACTTTGTGATATTCATAATATCACTTGTGATTTTTTGAATAACTACTAACTACCACACTTTTATTGCTAATTTTTCGTGTATCTCATTCTCATGATGTTGAATCATGTGTGATATCACTGATGATATGAGTTTTGAAATCACCTGTGATATCACGTGTGATATTACGTGTGATATCACAGGTGATACCACACGTGATACCACATGTGATGTAACATGTGTTTGAGCTTCTTCAGTTTGTTTATGAAGATGTTGTGCTTTGGTTAACAATAGCTTCTTCACTGATCAACCATAGATATTTTCCAATCCCGTTGTAAAACCTATTGAAATACTCACAATGTATTCATTAAATAGACAAATTCAATCACAACATAAATAATAAACAAAAGTACACTAAATAACTATGTGTTTAAAGCAAAATCAACTTATTTAAGTTGTTTAATCTAAATGTAAACAAATGAAAACGTAAGAAAACAGACGAGTACGTATGAAAGCGTAAAAACACGTCTAAAAACGAATGAAAATGAAAGAAACTGATGAAAATGGACGAAAACATATGAAAACGGACAAAAACGAATAAAAACAGACGAAAACGTATGAAGGCGAAGAAAAACGCGAATTAAAAAAATGTAAATAAAAAAAACGCGAATTTTAAAAAAAAAAACGTGAATTTAGAGAAAAAAAAAAAAAAAAAAAAAAAAAAAAAAAAAAAAAAAAAAAAAACGTGAATTTAATAAAAAAGACCGTGAATTTAAAAATAAAAGACAAAAAAATATTAGAATAAAAAAGAAAGACCAAAAGACAAGAAAAAAAACATGGATTTAGATTTACCTTTTAAATCTTAGGTTAATCATCACCATTAGATCAAACTAGATAAATGGTGAGGATTTGTCCTTTGGTAAGCAAAATAAAATGTGAATGAGTGGCTTGTCATCCATCCGACCTTTAAAACAACTATATCACTCACTTTTTTTTCGAACATAATATTATCCACTAGAATTCTAGAAATGCATACAACATACTAGAAGGGTACCCGCGCAATGCGGCGGCGGGTACCCGATGACTATTTTGTAGCGAACAAATGTTTTTCATTTTTACGTCTAATTCAAGTAAGTTTCTCTCTTTTCAACTCCGCTTCTTCCCGACTACTAAAGAAAACTCATAAAAATATATCAAAATGGATGTTGAATTAAAGAACACAAAATTTTAAAAAATATAGTGAAATTAGATCATAAAAAAATTAAACGGATTAAAAGATATTTAAATTTAAAAATAAAGGTGATTAATTAGTTAGGAAGTGACATGTGTCACCCCATTATTGGAGCTCTTTATTTTAGTTTGTTAGAGCTTCTCCCTTTTTGTTATTTTATAGTTAGAGAATTGACACATGTCACTCAATGATTGGAGCTCCTTATCTTATTTTTTTTAATTCTTTCCATAATAAGCAAGTAAAAAAATCTGAATTTTTAAGCCTTCTAATTTTAGAAGGCCTAAATGCATTATAAAGTAGTATAGATTATTATGGCTGCTTTAGTGGTTTTTACACTCTAAAGCAGAAACAAGGAAAGAAGGAAAATATAATTGTTTAGGTTTTTATGTTTGATTGTTCGTCATCGAAACTAGTAAAGCATGGTTAACTAAACAGAAAAAAATAATAATAAACATACCAGTTTGGTTAACCTACGAACCCATACGAGTTGCTTGTTTTCTCGATTTGTTTCTTTGGCATAAAGACGTGAGTATATATGCTTGTGACAAGTTATCTGCAAATTGCAATGCAAATAGTTGATGATACATGGTTGAACTCGTGATGACACATATATGCAACATAGTTAAGGGAAATAAGACATCATATATCTATGGACCTCAAACAACTACTTGTACATCGCAATATATGAACACGTGATGATACATGCTTTTGCAACAAGTTTTTTGTGATCTTTATTGCCAAAATATTTGTGTTTGTTGCTTTTATCTTGAGCTGTTAAATTTACAATTACGTACAAATTAGCGTTAAATTTCAATCATAGTAACAAGTAGGGTATTAGAGATAGGCTAATTTCTATATGCAGCATATTAATCACAACCATTTTTAAAGTGTTTAATCAAACTTTTTTTTTTTTTTTTTTCTTTTTTCCTATTTTGCATACAAACTTTTTGGAATTTCTATTGTGTGTACCGTAAATTTTTTGCCTTTTTTTTCTTTATAAGCATTGTCTTTTCTCCTCTTAGGATCTTGAATTTGAAATGTGAACACTCATACAAGTAGATAATTAGAAAATGATTTACTTTAAACTAGCATAGATTAGAGCATCTTTGATGGAGTTTCACGACTATTGTGGATGGTGATAAAATCTATCCACGAATGGTCTTATAATTGAAGCACCAAGTCCATATAAACAAAACAAGAAAATGAGATTGATGTATTAATACCAGTTATATTATGTTGGAAAATTTAGTGCACTTGTGGGATTAGTTCACACCTTGCAATGGGTTAGGAGGTACGGAGTGTACACCCACAAGGTCCATGAACTCCCTGACTCTTATAGTGGTTTGTAAGTGAAAGTACTGGTGAAAGTACTGCTTGGTGAAAGTACTGCTTGTGGAAAGTACTGCTTGTGGTTTCCACTGATAAGCAGTGTTTCCACTGATAGGCAGTGTTTCCACTAAAGTAATGTATCCACTGATAGTGCTATGAAAGTACTGATAAGCAGTGTTTCCACTGATAGGCTGTACTTCCACTTCAAGTGAAAGTATTGCTAGTGGAAAGTACTGCTTATGGAAAGTACTGCTAAATGGCAGTTACAACTTCTTTATGACCACGTTTAATTGGTCATGTAACCACTAACGGCTATAATGGGGATAATTATGAGGCTATTAATGGGCCGATTAATACTCATAATTCCATTGGAATAGCTCAAGAGTAACCACCTATAAATAGGAGGTCTGATCATGCATGAAGGACACACAGAAAACGTAAACACTTACTAGTGAAAGAGTTATAGAATTGTGCCTAATTCTCTAACTGCATTTGGTCTTATCCCAAGTAGATATTCGTGATACCCAGGCATTAGGGTCGAATAGTTTACTTTGGAAAGTGATCACACGATTCCAAGTGATATCCGGTAACCACCTAGTGGTATTGCTACTGTTATTGATTGTCTTAACCCTGTTCTGGGAGATAACCCCAACAATCAAAGTAAACTATTTAGTGATAATCAATGGCAATTGCTGCAATGAAACACATGGCTTCAAACTTTGCTAAGCTGGACAAGTTTGAAGGGGTGGACTTTAGGAGGTGGCAGAAGAAGATGCACTTCTTGCTGTCAAGCATGAGTGTGGTCTATGTGCTGACTACTCCAATTCCTGATGATGGTGATGATGCTACTGTGGATCAGATCAGGAGGAGGAGCAAGTGGGAGAATGATGACTACATATGCAGAGGTCTTATTCTGAATGGTATGTCTGATTCTTTGTTTGATATTTATCAGAACTTTGAATCTTCCAAAGAACTGTGGGATTCCTTGGATGCCAAATATATGGCTGAGGATGCATCAAGTAAGAAGTTCCTTGTTAGTAATTTCACAAATTACAAAATGACTGATTCAAGACCAGTTATGGAACAATACAATGAACTTCTTGGAATACTTGGAAGGTTTACACAACACCAAATGAACATGGATGAGGCTATCAAAGTCTCTTGTGTCATTGACAAACTCCCTCCTTCATGGAAAGATTTCAAGCATACCTTGAAACATATGAAGGAGGAGTTAACTCTTGTTGAGTTGGGCAGTCATCTGCACATTGAGGAATCTCTCAAAGTGCAGGATAATGACAAGCCAAAGAGTAGCAATGCTGCTGGACCATCTGTTGTCAATATGGTGGAGCATAACAACTCCACCAGGTACAATGACAACAAAGGCAAACGCAAATTTCATGATAACACAAGGGCAGATCCTAACAAGAAGACAACACCAACTTGTTGGAAATGTGGCAAGACTGGTCACATTAAAAGGGACTGCAAGGGTGTTAAAATTGGTGGTAAAGCCAATGGATCAGGCACTAATGGTTCAGGGAGTGGTGGTTCAGCCAACTCACTGAAAGGTCAGAATATGTTTAATAAGTCTTTTCAGATTTATTATGTTACATATGTATCTGAATCTTTTTATGTGCAGGATGATGATGTTGCGTGGTGGGTTGACTCTGGTGCAACAGTTCATGTGTGTAAAGATAGAAGCTGGTTCAAGACTTATGAGTCACTGAATGATGGTTCTATTCTTCACATGGGAAATGAGTCAACAGCCTTGGTACATGGTCGTGGTTGTGTAGATCTTAGGTTTAGTTCAGGAAAGATTGTAACTTTGTTTGATGTTATTCATGTTCCTGATATCAGGAAGAACTTGGTTTCAAGTAGTATTTTGAATAATCATGGATATAAACAAGTTATTGAATCTGATAAATTTGTGCTTTCTAAGCATGGTGTTTTTATTGGTTTTGGTTATTTATGTAATCAAATGTTTAGGCTTAATATTTCTACTGACAATGTTAATTCAGCTTTTGTGACCACAACTGACACTGATTCTAGCCTATGGCATGCAAGACTTGGCCATGTACATTATAAAAGAATGCAAGATATGTCTAGGGATGGTTTAATCCCTGCTTTTGACATGGACACTGAAAAGTGTAAAACTTGCATGATGACCAAGATAACCAAGAAACCCTTTCAGGGTGTTAGTCGTGAGACTAAGATCTTGGAGCTTATTCACAGTGACCTGTGTGATTTGCATGCCACTCCTTCTTTGGGGAATAAGAAGTACTTTGTGACATTTATTGATGATGCTTCTAGATTTTGTTATGTCTATTTATTACATACCAAGGATGAAGCATTAGATAAATTCAAAGTGTTTAAAACAGAAGTTGAATTACAACTTGGGTCTTTGATCAAAAGATTAAGGACTGATAGGGGAGGTGAGTACATGGATACTCAGTACTTTCAGTCTGTTGGTATTATCCATGAAACTACTGCTCCCTATACTCCTCAGCAAAATGGTATTTCTGAAAGGAAATACAGGGTGCTGAAGGAGATGGTTAATTCCATGTTGTCCTATTCAGGACTGAGTCAAGGGTTCTGGGGTGAAGCTATGTTAACAGCTTGCTATTTATTAAATAGGGTTCCCAACAAAAGGAACAAGGTTACCCCTTATGAACTCTGGACTAAAAGGAAACCCAACCTGAATTATCTCAGGGTCTGGGGTTGTAGGGCTGTTGTAAGACTCCCTGATCCAAAGCAAAAGACTTTGGGTGAAAGAGGCACTGACTGCATCTTTGTTGGATATGCTGAGCATTCCAAGGCTTTTAGGTTCTATGTTATTGAACCTAATGAACATGTTTCAGTTAACACAATAATTGAATCAAGGGATGCAGATTTTGATGAGAATAGATTCTCATCAGTCCCTAGACCAAGTCAGAGGATTCCTAGTGGAACTCATGACACTGGTGTATCAGAAGTCCCTGATGATGAACCATCAGTGGTCCCTGATGAGGTTGTGGTTCAGCAACCTGAACCTGTGCTCAGGAAGAGCAAAAGGGTCAGGACTCCAAAGTCATTTGGACCTGAGTTTCAACTATACTTAGTTGAAGGTACTAGGGATGAGGTCTCAGACCAATACTCCTATTGCTTCATTGTTGAGGATGACCCCAAAACATTTGAAGAAGCAATGAAGTCCCAGGATATTGCTTTCTGGAAAGAAGCAATCAATGATGAGATGGATTCCATCATGGGCAACAACACTTGGGTGTTGGTTGATCTACCTCCTGGTTGCAAACCTCTGGGTTGCAAATGGATTTTCAAAAGGAAAATGAAGGTAGATGGAACTATTGAAAAGTTCAAGGCTAGACTAGTCATTCAAGGCTTTAAACAAAAGTCAGGAATAGACTATTTTGATACCTATGCCCCTGTGGCTCGTATCAGTACCATAAGACTGCTGATTGCTATGGCATCTATTCACAATCTGGTTATTCATCAGATGGATGTGAAAACAGCTTTCTTGAATGGTGAATTGGAAGAGGAGGTTTATATGAACCAACCTCAGGGCTTCATCATGCCTGGCAATGAAAACAAGGTGTGTAAACTGATTAAGTCTCTTTATGGACTTAAGCAGGCACCTAAGCAATGGCATCAAAAATTTGATGAAGTGGTTTTGTCTAGTGGTTATGTTCTTAACCAAGCTGACAAATGTGTATATAGCAAGTTTGATGAATCTGGTAAAGGAGTCATCATTTGTCTATATGTTGATGACATGTTGATCTTTGGCACTGACCAAAATCAGGTTGACCTGACAAAGGAATTTTTGTCATCAAGGTTCTCCATGAAAGACATGGGGGAGGCTGATGTTATCCTTGGTATAAGGATTAAACATGAAAGTAATAGAATTTCTATCTCTCAGTCTCATTATATTTAGAAGGTACTGAAGAAATTCAATTACTTTGATTGTACTCCTGTGAGTAAACCTATGGATACTTGTGAGAAGCTGATGCCTAATAATGGCAAGGCTGTATCTCAACATGAGTATTCTAGGGTAATTGGCTGCCTGATGTATGCCATGACTTGTACAAGACCTGATATTGGTTTTGCAGTGGGAAAATTGAGCAGGTATACTAGTAATCCTAGTGCTCATCACTGGCAAGCAGTTCAAAGGGTACTGAAGTATTTGAAGAGAACTATGGATTATAGTCTCTCATATACTGGTTACCCATCAGTGTTGGAAGGTTACACTGATGCAAGTTGGATCAGTAACACTGAAGACAATTCGTCTACTAGTGGCTGGGTATTCCTACTTGGTGGAGGTGCAATTTCTTGGGCATCCAAGAAGCAAACTTGCATCACCAGTTCAACAATGGAATCTGAATTTTTGGCTCTAGCAGCTGCTGGTAAAGAAGCTGAATGGTTGAAAAACTTGCTTCTTGAGATTCCATTGTGGCCTAAACCTATAGCACCTATTTCTATCAGGTGTGATAGTGCAGCTACATTGGCTAAGGCTTATAGCCAGATGTACAATGGTAAGTCTAGACACTTAGGTGTCAGGCATAGCATGATTCGTGAGCTTATCATGAATGGGGTGGTATCTATAGAGTTTGTAAGATCTCAACAGAACTTAGCTGATCACTTGACGAAGGGTCTGGCTAGAGACTTGGTTATAAAGTCTGCTAAAGGGATGGGTTTAAGTCCAACATAGTCACTGAATGCTAGGACACCCAACTCCCTCCTAAGGAAACTTGAGAGCTGAGTTCAATGTGGAAAGGTGAACATTTAGTGGACTGGAGCACATGTTTTATTTACATCCCAAGGTTGTGCTCAGAACCTGCTGAAAGGAGGATGAAGTCTTTACTTCTTAATGGTTATATTTTCTTTGAAAAAGTGCTTAGCAGGAGCATGACTAAAGAGGAACCACCTATGTAAATGTTGAAGTTTTGCCGCTTCAGGAAGCTTTGGACTTTTAGCTTTTACAACATTTATGAATTTGGATATGGACACATGGCTTGTATAGTGTCAGGAGCTGTTAAGTGTTTGAAAACTTGTGTGTATTTTATCTTCAGGTATTCAAATGGGTTGAAGGGTTCAATTCTTAGAACACCCTGATTCTCGAATATTTGAACGTGTAATTTACTAAGATGGAAATTCAATCCTCTGGACATTTTCGTTTATGCACATGTTTTGATTGATGTTTATTTTTCATGCAAAGGAAGTGAACTAAATTTGGGGAGGATTGTTGGAAAATTTAGTGCACTTGTGGGATTAGTTCACACCTTGCAATGGGTTAGGAGGTACGGAGTGTACACCCATAAGGTCCATGAACTCCCTGACTCTTATAGTGGTTTGTAAGTGAAAGTACTGGTGAAAGTACTGCTTGGTGAAAGTACTGCTTGTGGAAAGTACTGCTTGTGGTTTCCACTGATAAGCAGTGTTTCCACTGATAGGCAGTGTTTCCACTAAAGTGGTGTATCCACTGATAGTGCTATGAAAGTACTGATAAGCAGTGTTTCCACTGATAGGCTGTACTTCCACTTCAAGTGAAAGTACTGCTAGTGGAAAGTACTGCTTATGGAAAGTACTGCTAAATGGCAGTTACAACTTCTTTATGACCACGTTTAATTGGTCATGTAACCACTAACGGCTATAATGGGGATAATTATGAGGCTATTAATGGACCGATTAATACTCATAATTCCATTGGAATAGCTCAAGAGTAACCACCTATAAATAGGAGGTCTGATCATGCATGAAGGACACACAGAAAACGTAAACACTTACTAGTGAAAGAGTTATAGAATTGTGCCTAATTCTCTAACTGCATTTGGTCTTATCCCAAGTAGATATTCGTGATACCCAGGCATTAGGGTCGAATAGTTTACTTTGGAAAGTGATCACACGATTCCAAGTGATATCCGGTAACCACCTAGTGGTATTGCTACTGTTATTGATTGTCTTAACCCTGTTCTGGGAGATAACCCCCAACATATTAAACTAAAAAAATTAGTGATGATATCTATAAACTTAACGAAGCTCATAATAGTGGAAAAATATTTAATTTGAAGTAGTGATTTGAAAGAAAGCAGATGTATTACGTTTTTTAATTTAATGAACTTAGTTCTTGCAAGAGGTCATTAAATATACTTTCTCTTTATATCTTGTCAATGGATAATTTGTGCTCCTCTGATCGAGACCAAACAAATGTGACAATGGACAAAAGTTCTCTATAAAACTTGTCTATCAAAAACATTTTTAATTAAAAAAAACAATTTTTTAAAGTAAATAAATAAAACTATTAAAAAACTTTTTTTCCATTTGAGTTAAAGCTTTTTTACTTAATAGATTTGATGCACCGACAAAAAACATTCACAAAAATATCCACATAATAAATTGTCATATTTGATTGGTGTATTTTGCATTTCTCTATTTTTTCATTGATTAAGTCAATTAAACCATAACAACTTTTTCGTGAATGTTTTTGTGAATATTTTTTTTGGTTATAGCAAATCTCTTTACTTAATAACTTGAGATTCGAATCAATTGAAAACTTGTTACATCATAAAATAATAATGATTATTATTATTATTATTATTATTATTATAATAAAGAAAATACACTTATTGTATAATTATAGTAGAATTCGTGTTAATATGTAGAAAGTTAAGTAAATTAATTTAATAATACTTTTTTATAGCTAAACTATAATTTTGTTTTTTATTATTACCATTATTATTATTATTATTATTATTATATTTTTACTATTATTATGAGTTGTTATATTATGATTTTTGTTATCATTGCTAATTGACAAATGGGAATTGATACTTACACCACTTTTTTTGATTCATTCACCACTTTTTATGCATTACAGGTTTGTACAGTACAACCCTGTAATGCATAAAAGTGGTGAATGAATCAAAAAAAGTGGTGTGAGTATCACCTCCCTTGACAAATGGGTATCAAACAATGGTTGATTATTTTAATCCTTTCTACCAACATTTTTTTAATTAATTTAAATATTGTAATTGTCATGTTCTGTAATAACAAGATCTTTTATTATTAACTATTGTAGTTTAAAATTATTTTTAAAACTTTGTTTGAAGACTTATAACCGATTGGTCCAAAATAAAAATGGAAAACATAATGTCCTTCAAAATATAAAATGTTCGATTAACAACCAAAATATGAGAAGACCTATATGACATTTATGACATATCAAACCTATTAAATTTGCGAAGTGATTGACACATTCTTATTTTTTTATTTGGACACTTCACTGTACAAGCAGTTAAAGAAGTTTTTACTTAAAGTACAACTGTCTAATTCATATTGTGGAGTGTCCCAATAAAAATTGAAAGTATGCCAATCATTTCCCATTTAATTTGCATAATGTATTACTTTAATTAAAGAATAAAGGGGTAAATAGCTACCGATGAAATTAACTTGTTACTTTTTATGATTTTGTGTTGTCTCGTTTTCTTCTACAATTTTTTTTTGGGCGGGGGGGGGGGGGGGGGGGGGGGGTAAAAGGGGATCACCGTGGTAAAATAATTGTGTACCCTATGGGTGGAATATCGATAGATCTAGAGGATCTACTTGGTGTGTGGTAGGATACTACGTGTAGTCACTTTTACATAAGATTGCATTCCATATTAAGAAGCAAGGTTTATTGCTAATCGAGTTCTTGGTTAAAAGACATACTCGCGTTTGGGAGATACAAATGAGTGATGTAAGAATTTGAAAAATGACTAAACCACTAACGCACACAGCTTGTACACTGACACTCTCTCTCTCACACATATAACTTTTGTTCAAAACCTTTTTTCACAATACAAGACCAATCTTTGGTGACTTGTAACTTATTACAAGATAGGTTCCTAGAATTTTAACTATGATAAAATAGCCAACATACTATAGGGACTAATATTACTTTCATTTGTAATTCCTAACAATCTTCCGCAATGTAACAAAAGTCCTGTTTTTGAAGTCTAGGTATCCGCATATTCAAATGTTTATATATATCTTTACCCCACTTTCGCAATGAAGTATGAAACTTTACCCCACTTTCGCAATCCACGAATCATTTCATGTTTATATATATCTTCTCGATACTGTATCCGTCTCAAATTATTTTGGTTTCTCTAGTGTTTAGTTCCACAACTTGAGTTGGATCTAGTTCTTGATAGTCTTCATCTTGAATTCCTCCTAAATGATCATCCAAAAATTTATCTAGCTTGTCTTAAAGATTGAATAAGTTCATTCAAAGAGTCCCATCTAAGTATTTTCTCACTTCATTAAGAATCGAAAAGCTTCCCAAAAGTAGCTCCAAATATTGATTCATCAGTTATGAAGAATGTCTTCATCTGTTGTAGATTCTCAATGATCTGAAATGGTCTTATTAGGTTGAAAAGCTTTTGATTACTCTCAATACCTAGTTTGAAGTTAGTCACATGGCACAACCTGATCTGTGCTTGAATGAATCTCTCAATGGAAATCAATGTCATTAAATGATTGTATGATGTGTTCAGAAGTTCTTTGAGACGATTGAAAAGTTTAAAGTCCTTGAGATTCTTCCGTGACTAATATGCTTCATAAATCTTGAAGATTTCTTAGTTTTGCCTTCTGAACCTGATCAATGGTGAGAAGTAGTTGAGAACCTCAAGATACCTAACATTGATGATTTATGTGATCCTGCTTTCTAAGTTTACTTCTCTTTCTTGAGCATAGCTCTTGATGAAAAATAAGGACTTGCTTATTGTTTCTGATGGAAGATAATATATTCCTTATCTTTTCTTTCCTCAATCACTCTTTCCTAGTGAGTAAAGATCTTAACATTCTCGTCTTCCAAAAATTGTTCTTTAATTCGTTCATAGTCCCATGTCATTAAAGATTGGAGAACAAGATTCTTGTGTAGATTAGATGTCGATAAATGACGGTGGAAATGAGGTTCATGTAGATAGAAGGTCTTGTTAAAGTTCTTTCTTTCTGAGACAATAACTACAATGAACTTCATTAAATCTTCATCATGATTTCAACACTTTCACACTGAGGATTCTAAAAACTATATTGATCGATCTGTATGTAGATGAATTCTTAACCTGTCATTGTGGCAACTTCATCCTCAAATGTTGGACATTCATCAAGTTCGTCAGCCATCTTATGATCCTTGTCTTCTTTCCCTTCCCTTACTTTAGTTATTTTCCAATCTTCAATCTATTGGTCATGTTCACTGTTGTATGGCAAAATATCGTGATCCAAAAGAGTGTGAGCATGTTGGTCCAGAAGTCACAAATATCACATGAAGGCGATACAACAAAGGATGATTCAGAGATTTACTGTGGCTGATGATCTCGAAGAAAGCTCAAAGATCACCAAGTAATGGATCAGTTAAAGACCTCAACTGAAAGTACAAAGTATGCGGACTTTGTAGAATCAAAGGCTACGAGCTACAAATCAAAGAACGTGTAATAGAATGCTAGAGTTCAAAATGTATTATCTATATGTAATTGAGGTGACTTCCCTTAGGGGGAGATTGTTAGGATTTAGTACATCCGTAAGTTAAAGACTCGGTCACCTCAAGTATTTGTAAGCATTAGAAAGCTCGTAGTCTTAGACATTTTGTTATATCAAGTAGCTAGTTAAGTAACACCGTGGAGGACGGACGAGTCTTTACCTACTGTATACCTGATCCACAGCCCTTAGGTAGCGTATTTTGTAAGAACTATAAATACCTCCCAAGGTAGAAGTTGGAGCTTCATAATATGACGTTTACTTTCTCTCACTAGAAGTTCCCATCCTCTCACTTTCTCTCTCTAAAACTCATCTCTCATTCGATCCATATAACTTGAGGTTTGTATTTTTATGATAACCAATATCTAACAAAGAATGAATAATTAATAAGTGCTTCCATCATGTATTTCTTCTTCTTGTCTAATATAACCTGTACATAAGAAAATGAAACGAAACCTCACGTAAAATCGGCGGCAAAACTATATATATAACAAAACTAAACTAGAAAGCGAATTAAGATATTATGCTTGTGGAATGGATGTTTGCAGTTTTTTCTGGAAAATTAAGAATTGGGAATTTCTACAAATCACAAGCTACACATAAAACGAAACTGATACTCTGTTTCTACATTTGCTGACGTCGTCAGGTGTTAATCCTGACGCCGTCAGGTTGTCCTGACTGAAAGTGGTCTGATGCGTTTTTCTGAAAAAATTCTGGAAAATTTACCTCATTAAAACCTGGAAAAATTCCTGGAAAATATCCATTATGACTCGATACAAGCACTTGAATCTAACAAACACACAAATGTATACAATTTCAACTATTGTTAATCTCATGTTCATGTTCTTAAAAACATATGTGATTTTCCCTACACTTATCTTTTTGTAAAATACCTTTATATGCAATTAAGACGAGGTTAAAAACAAAATAAAGCATTTTCAGAAAATCTATCATGAGAGTAAACAAAAATGAAAAAGATATATAAACAAGCAAACAAAATTGAAAAACAAAACAAGCAAACAATTGAGCATGGGTTGCCTCCCACGAAGCGCTTTTCTTTATTAATGATTCTTGTTGCTAGACTCGAAGTCGTGCCCCTACGTGACTTCCTTACCATCATCTTCTTCCTTTACTAGGTCACTATTATAGGGTTTTACACGTCGTATGTTTTCCGTGAACTCCCTTCCATTGACGTCAAATAGCACAATGGTTCCACTTCTTTTTGCTCATTTCATCATATAAGGGCCACACCATTTTGGCTTACTCCTTCCTTTGAGTGCTTTTAATCTTGAATTATACAAGAGCACCTTGTCTCCTTCCGCAAACTCTTTAGGGCTCTTAACTCCTTAGTCACGTCATTTAGTATCACCTTCTTTATGACGGTTCTCGTGAAGT
Source organism: Chrysanthemum seticuspe (assembly GCA_019973895.1). Taxonomy (NCBI): domain Eukaryota; kingdom Viridiplantae; phylum Streptophyta; class Magnoliopsida; order Asterales; family Asteraceae; genus Chrysanthemum; species Chrysanthemum seticuspe. The sequence goes on from BPTQ01000006.1 coordinate 184,340,014, forward strand.
TTTTCTATGGTGTAGCTATGCCCTATTATATGTTTATCTCATTTCCATTCTCATAATTAATCTCCTTATCCTTCTACTCCCTAATATTTTCTTCCCGTTCAATGATTCTTCTCCTAACAGTGCTATTACGAACTTGCGAATCATTATCATCCCTTCGCTATTCCTTAAACTTAAAAGGATGTCTTGGAGCTATAGGTATCCTAACTTTGCTTTTGCTGCTTTTAAGTACCATAACACCCTCACCACATTTGATTGTTGCCTTGGTGGTGGCTAAGAAAGGTGTTCCGAGAATGAGGGGCATGTGTTCATTTTCCTCAATATCAACAATTGAGAATTCCACCGTATAGATGCTACATGCAACCTCAATTGATACATCCTCTGCTATTCCTAAGGGGTAAACATATGAATGATTGGCTAAGGAAAGTCTAAGATTAGTCTTGGTTGGTTTATCCTTAGTCAACTTATTATAGATTGATAACGGCATTATGCTTACATCAGACCCCTGGTCATCTAAGGTTTTTATATCTACTAAGTCACCAATGCTACACGGCATTATGAAGTTCCCATAAACTTCCTGTTTTTTAGCTACTGGTTTCTTAAAAAGTTCCTCGTATAAAGGCCCCATAGGCATATTATCATATTCTTCCTCCTTTATTTCACCTAAGAAGGTCTTCCTAAGAGCATCATTGTACCTAAAATTATTTACTTGGTTAACAATGCTTTTCCTATTGATTTCATGCTTAAGGTAGTGCCCTACATTTTTAGGTTTATCTAATTCCTTATCCTTGCCTTCATCCTTACCATTTGAGCTATTTTCGTTAGTCCCAATATCTTTTTCCTCAACTACCCCATCCTTATCACGAACAATGGAAATGGCATTAACGAACATAGTGGGGGAAACGCGGTCATTATTCCTTACTAACACCTTCTAAGGAACCTTCATCTTAGTGTACTCTTTCACCAAGTTCATCATCTCAGCCATTTTCGCTTGCATTTCTACCCTTCTTCTATAAAATTCTTCCTCAAATTTAGCTAAAAAAATCTGAGTGGGCCGCCATGTATTCTCTCATTTGTATTTTAAAGCTTGGTGAAAGTGGTTTTGGTGAGGTGGAACGAAATCGTTTTAGGGAAGCGGGGCTTCTTTCGCGACTAGGCGAAGAGAGGGGTGTTGGGTTATTGGGTGATTCAGCGAAATTAACGGTCGATCGAGGGATTGGTCCATGCATTTTCTTTTATCTTCCAACTAGTTAGTCGATCCATATTTCAAGAGCACAAAGTTGCTCTTCGGTGATGTTAGAAGACCTACAAGGTACCGATATGGCCTTTACCGTGCTTTCACGAGTTTCATGAGATTCACTCCAATTTTCGTAGGTCTGACCGGCGAGCTCTTCAATGATATCCAATGATTCTTCCGCATTGAGATTGCTAAGCCTTCCACCGGCCGCTGGTCAATGGATCGCTTTGTGAGGAAATTGTGACAACTCGCACTTTTCCAGATATTCTTTTTTCAAGGAATTATGTTTGTTTATCATTTACTGACTTTTCTAAGCTCGTTTGACGAGAAAACGAGATAGCTGTCTCATGAAATGTGAAATTTGCACTTAACGCGTATCGACACAACTATAAACTCGTTAAACCATTCGAAGTGATCACTATTTCTATTTGCGAGTAAATAGTCAAATAAATACTCATTTTTATTGGAAAAATGATTTCGTGAGCAAAGGCGCAAGTTTCGTAATTTTTCGAGTCCGTTTGCTAGTCCAAATAAGTCCCGAATCTAATATTTATAAAAGTTTACTGGAATTACAAGAGTGATCCCTGTGATATTTTCATTCTCCCTTCCCTCAACTTTGGTAAATGGCAAGAATGGTCCCTCAAGGAGTATAAATACCCCTATCTCACTCATCCCTCTCATTTTTACACACACAATTTTTCTCACTCTTAAAAACTCCTCTCTCTTTCTTAATATCCGGTCACCGGAATTATTATCCGGTCATCTTCTCCGGCGAATATTCCGGCCAACTTCCGGTGAACTTTTACACCTCCTATACCAAAAGATAGATCAAGACCTTGTGGTTATTCTTATGTGTTGCACGCGCGTTAACTCTCCCACACGCGCCCTAGATCTTGAAAATAAGAAATCGAATATCTAGGGTTTCTCATCTTAAGCAAGTGTAAAGAGGTTTCACGTTGTTGGGGGTGCATCCGAGAGCCACCACCACCGTCGCTGTGGTCACGGTCACCACAGCCGCCACCGCCGTCATCTCCTTCATTCTTTCTTTTCGTTCTTGTTTCGATGGTAAGCCGAGACTTCCCTGTTAGTCGTTATTATTATTAATATTTTGATGTGTTATAGGTTTTCGTGGAATCATTGGTTAAAAACAGTTTTGATAAAGTAAATTTGTGTGGTACTCTTTTAACAAAACGTGTGGTGTAGTAACATTTTTAGAAACTGAAACATCTGACCGAGCTGAGTCGACTCGGATGAGTCAACTCGGTGAGCTCTGAGTCAATTTGTAAAACGTTTAAGCATGGGTTTGAGGTGTTGGTGATGTTTGGATACTCGTTATTCTCGAGTCGTGGTTTGTACCGAGTCAGATCTTGGAGTGGATTGTTAACGGGATTGTGTTCCGGGTTGGTTTAATTTGATCACTTTACTTGAAACTTGAAGATTAATGGTTGAAAGATTAAAACTAATTGATGATGTAACAAGCTTACTAGTTTAGCATTGGTTGTTATGGTGTTCGGTGTGAATCTGGTTGAGTCGAGAGTTTTTGAGTCACTGCCCATCTGGATGTTTAGTTAGTTTGCGTGAAATCTTAGTGAGGGTGGTGTTGTTTTACTGGTGGCTTGACAACAACACCACGAAAGTGTTGTGATACTCGTTCTTCTTTAATCACTGGTTGGGTACTTGGGTGTGTGTTAGTTTATTGAACTAATGGGCCGAAGCCCATCACACATGGAGTGTGGATTGATATATTGTCATGGGCCAAGTAACCCACTAATAAAAAAATGAAAGTGCATTTGGACGTGTTTTGACTCGCGGTTCATTGGTACGTTTCGGTAACTCGTGGTTGACACTTGCTATTGAACTTTGCGTATATTGGACTTATATCGGACTATTTGGACTCGAGACGGAGGTGATAAATTAGACTCTACTCGTATGGACCAATATATGAGATGAAACTAATGATAAGTGGAAAAACCAATAACTAATACATAATCTAAAAATTTGATTAACTACTAAAACTATTTAGTTAAGTTATTATTGAAACGGGTTGGAGTAATTAACTAGAACACATGTTAAATTATAAATCTGATGGGATATATTGTTTTAAAAATCAAGTTTTCATTAAAGTCTATTAACACGGAAATATTGTATAAACGGACGCATTATATCGGAATTTATAAAAACTTATTAAACTTATACTTCTATTTGAAAATCCTTTTATATATATAAAACCCAACAATTTTATAAAAATTGTGAAACGTTATTATAATTAGAGTTTCTTATAAAGTCTAATTGACTTTTCTAAACTATCTAGAGTTTCTTATAAATGCCTAAGGCTCAACCATTTGCTTGTTTTACTGCTAGATGATTCTTACTTGTTTAGTTCCTTTATATATGGTTTATGCTTTGGTGTGTGTTCTTGAGTCTTGGTCAAAACTACTTGACTATTCTTATAATGTATGGGGATATACATTACGCTTTAGTGTGAGTTATATTTGGTGTGAGTTACTTGTCGAGTCTATGTTTTCATACCACCACACGAAACGTTAACACCAAACTTTTCTTTCGAGAACGACACTAAACTTTTTATAAAATATCGATACTAAAAATCCACGAAAACTAAAACATCTATCTTTAGAAAACCTCTTTACTTTACGATACGTATACTGAGATGAACCATATACTAGTAGGTTGTACCGATGACGTGCCTTCGCGCCTGTATTCTTGACATCGTTGTGCGTTGATAGCTTGTGATAATGTTGTGTCACATTTCTGTATACTAGTCGTGCTAGTATCGATCCTTGCATTGCTTCGGACTAAGGTGAGTTCATAGCCCCACTTTTACTCTTTAAACTGTTTTATAAACTCCTTGGGGGAGAATACATGCTACTACTGCTTTTATGATCACAATTGCTTGAAAACTGTTTGCTGTACTCTTGATATTATGACTTTGCCTAAGTTGTTTGCCAAAAGTCCCCTACATCATGAACCATTAATCACTTGCGAGTGAACGCAAATATCGTGGATAGTACTATGGGAACTGACGACCCCGACTCGGTTATCGGAAATAACCGGGGCGCACTATATTTGGTATCTCTATGTAATTGGCTATTACATCTCAGAGGGGCAATTTTATTTACTTACACCAGTAATTTAGGTGTATGCAGTTAGTTTGGTGTCATGAGCTTAGTGCAATAATATCAACTATCTTTTATGGGCGTATAACAACGTAGCCCATGGCTTATCTTAAACTTGAAAATCTTGTGATCAACTGCTTATTTACTAAACCTATGAATTCACTCAACCATTGTGTTGACTTTTTAGCATGTATTTTCAGGATGAAAAGGCGATAGCTAACTCTGGAGGCGCTTGGGCATTGGCATGGCATGGTCATAGATGACTCTGATATACGAATTGGGACCACATTTTATTAATGGGCCATTTTTCCGCAACAAATCAACCTTTGTAAACTCTATTTTACTTAAATAAATGAAATCTTTTACGAAAAAGTTATTATTTTTCACTTGTGTTATGATCCAACTGAGTAGCATCCCAAAAACTTTTTCTTCCGCTGCAAACCATTTTTGGGGGTGTTACAGTTGGTATCAGATCCTTGGTTATAGAGAACTAGGTATTTTTCAGACCTAGACTATAACCACTTTTACAAAACTTAATCCTATGACCGCCACATGCCTGCCTGCCAAGCTGATTGCCTCACTTATGACTCGTTGAAGTCATCTTTGATAAAATATGTGTTTTATTACTAACAACTTAGACTCACTATTAGCTATGATTGATTTACTTATACGTATGTTTATGTACCACTGCGTTACGCCTTCTCCCCCACTTAAATGAAATATTTGTTCCATCTTTCATACCAAACTTTAAAGACATTAGGGCATGGTACTAGTATAACTAAGCTAAGCATTGCAAGATTCATTGAACCTCGGGTGAATACAGATTGATCACCTATATTCAACCAGGGACAGTGGGACATAGCTTGATCACCTATGTCCGACTCAGAGGTGAATGTTGTAATACTGAAAGTAGTTATAATAGTGGTATGTCCACTTAACCTCCGCATTGACTTCTAAAAATGGTAAAATTTTCATGTGTGTTCATTATAAGAGTTGTAAAGGTTTACTCCTACACATCACACACTGATGTCGCAACATTTCCTCACTACGATACTTCTTCTTCTAAGTAGAACGCCTCTTATTACTACACTCTCTAAACTGACCATTTTACACCACTACCTTACGCCTCCGCGTCTACACTTACTAGCAACGTGCATGGAGATTTGCATGGCAGATGATGCACACTACCACTTCGCGCAAGGACATCACAGTGATCCATGTTGAAATGGACCACTTTACGCCACCACTTCGCGCCCTCCGTGTCTACGTTATGTATGAAATTTACTGAGCAGATAATACATAACCAGCAAAAACGTTGCATGATGCGAGTTAATGATTCTAATTACCATTTAGACTTGCTTAGCACATTACGCGCGACTAACTAAATTTTAATTAACGCACGACACTACTCTAGGTTTAGATTATATTTTCGGGTTGCTACAATACCATGTCTCCTGTTTTCCCGTCCCATCGACTTGTCGTCTTCGTTACTAGATCATTAAACCTTTATTGCTGGATCATTGCAACCCACGTCTTCATAACCCCAACCTATCATTATTCTCTCATACGTTGAGATTGAAATTGTCTCGTCATCCATTGCGGTAACAGTGTCACCTCTCTACCCCAAAACTCGTACTCAATCGATGAATCGGATTGCATCTCTAGCGTTCTAGGAACATCACACCTCGACAAAAAAAAAAAAAAAAAAAAAAAAAAAAAAAAAAAAAAAACCCTCGCTAAACACAAATAATAAACGAACGACTAAAAGATCTAAAGACATACCAAGAGTTAGCTTGCAACTCAAGCCCCTGGGAACGGATTCCTAACCTTTCACTCATTCATTTGAAATACCAAAGGTCCGTTCTACTACCCTCTTATGAAATAATAAACCTCGTCGTTATCTAACGTGAACTACTTCCAACTATTTTACTAATCACTTCACGGTCATTTTTCCAAAAGGCCTTACTATTGTGCCATTAAACCAAAAAATTACAACCTTACTCATACTTCATAAACAATGACCTTATTAATGCTTTGCAAATTATTCTCTATAGAGTGATAAACCGATAAATTACCTTACTATGAAACAACAAACAATGGCGATAGCAATTTGTAAACTATATTACAATTTTTTTTTTTTTTTCTGCAAGTTATATTACGGTCTTATAAACTATTCTACCCTTTTGGTGAGCTATTTTAGCCACTGTCTGATTTAAAATCATAAAACTTGGTACGCTTACCTCACAGACTATTCGCCTTTACTTTACTGACTATTATATCACCAACCTATAAACCATCTTGATATTAATCGAACTACGAAATCTTTTATTATTTGACAAACGATAAATTGTTTTCTTGTAAGCTATTTTACAAATCATTTCACGAGTTATGTTATAATCTGAATTGTGTCTTACCAAAATACTTCGCTACCATTGTTAAGCCGTTTTCTATCACTATATAAGCTGTTTTAAAATCACCTTACTAAGTTGTTGCTTTAACACCAAGCCACAACTAAGATTTATTATTAAACTGTAAATGATAAAAATGTTTCTTTCTTACTCAATAAAGTGGTTTTACAAACATTTTCATAAACTTTACTGCAATTTTCTTACAAACTATTTACTCCTCAAAAAAAAAATTAAAAAAAAAAATAAAGGATAACCGATATTTTCTTTTGTAAATAAACCAAATTTTCGGAGTGAAAATACGCGCTTTGTTTTGAAAACAATAAATATTTTAATTGCTAAGGAACAAACTCATCCATCATCTACAAAAGTTAAGGTATTTCAAAATTATTTGAAATTGCGAAACAACTTTTGAATTCACATAAAAACTTTCAACTTGGAACCGATTCCATGTTGTCGCTTAAACACCTTATTTAACAAGTTTGCATCTCAAAAGCTGAAATTTAGCAATTTTTTTTACATACATTAAGTTCTCTCTTAAAATTTTAAAGGCTCTATATTTTAATTTTTTTTTATATATACCCCCACCTTCGAGAAGCATAACCTTAACAACTGAATCATGCTCATAAACTTTTAAAACTTCTCAAAACGTACATACCCAACTTTCTATCCTGAATTTGTTCAGATCAAAAGCAGAATGCAAATTGCTTGCGGTCGTCAGAAGGAATGTGATTGAAAATGATGGAAATCTTGGAGATTCCATGATTGGAGACGAAGCTATGCTTAAAATCTCACCATGGATTGTGTGATACGTTTAGTAAACGTGGAAAGTTTAATCTTCGTTGTGTTAATCCATTTAAGACTCTTGTTCGAGCTGGACTGGTAGCTTAGAGCCTTGAGCTACCGTCAGAGCTTAGTTATTCATGACGCCTTCATGTGCGTAATCAGAGGTAATGCCTCACTGTTGAAAACGATTAGTGTCTTTGCTGGGAGATATCCATATCGACGAACGCCTAAGCTGTGTTGAGGAACCTATCCAAATCGTGAACCGTGAGGTCAAATGACTTGAGCAAAACCGTTCTCCTATTTTTACTGATCAGTGGAAACTCTAAGAAATATCTCGAATTCGCGTGAGAACGTGAAAATGGAATCCTAAGTAAGTAACTATATCTCTTTTCAATTCTAACGGATAACTCGAATTAAATCGCGAGGACGCGATTCCGTTAAGAAGGGAAGTCTGTGACAACTCGCACTTTTCCAGATATTCATTTTTCAAGGAATTATGTTTGTTTATCATTTACTGACTTTTCTAAGCTCGTTTGACGAGAAAACGAGATAGCTGTCTCATGAAATGTGAAATTTGCACTTAACGCGTATCGACACAACTATAAACTCGTTAAACCATTCGAAGTGATCACTATTTCTATTTGCGAGTAAATAGTCAAATAAATACTCATTTTTATTGGAAAAATGATTTCGTGAGCAAAGGCGCAAGTTTCGTAATTTTTCGAGTCCGTTTGCTAGTCCAAATAAGTCCCGAATCTAATATTTATAAAAGTTTACTGGAATTACAAGAGTGATCCCTGTGATATTTTCATTCTCCATTCCCTCAACTTTGGTAAATGGCAAGAATGGTCCCTCAAGGAGTATAAATACCCCTATCTCACTCATCCCTCTCATTTTTACACACACAATTTTTCTCACTCTTAAAAACTCCTCTCTCTTTCTTAATATCCGGTCACCGGAATTATTATCCGGTCATCTTCTCCGGCGAATATTCCGGCCAACTTCCGGTGAACTTTTACACCTCCTATACCAAAAGATAGATCAAGACCTTGTGGTTATTCTTATGTGTTGCACGCGCGTTAACTCTCCCACACGCGCCCTAGATCTTGAAAATAAGAAATCGAATATCTAGGGTTTCTCATCTTAAGCAAGTGTAAAGAGGTTTCACGTTGTTGGGGGTGCATCCGAGAGCCACCACCACCGTCGCTGTGGTCACGGTCACCACAGCCGCCACCGCCGTCATCTCCTTCATTCTTTCTTTTCGTTCTTGTTTCGATGGTAAGCCGAGACTTCCCTGTTAGTCGTTATTATTATTAATATTTTGATGTGTTATAGGTTTTCGTGGAATCATTGGTTAAAAACAGTTTTGATAAAGTAAATTTGTGTGGTACTCTTTTAACAAAACGTGTGGTGTAGTAACATTTTTAGAAACTGAAACATCTGACCGAGCTGAGTCGACTCGGATGAGTCAACTCGGTGAGCTCTGAGTCAATTTGTAAAACGTTTAAGCATGGGTTTGAGGTGTTGGTGATGTTTGGATACTCGTTATTCTCGAGTCGTGGTTTGTACCGAGTCAGATCTTGGAGTGGATTGTTAACGGGATTGTGTTCCGGGTTGGTTTAATTTGATCACTTTACTTGAAACTTGAAGATTAATGGTTGAAAGATTAAAACTAATTGATGATGTAACAAGCTTACTAGTTTAGCATTGGTTGTTATGGTGTTCGGTGTGAATCTGGTTGAGTCGAGAGTTTTTGAGTCACTGCCCATCTTGATGTTTAGTTAGTTTGCGTGAAATCTTAGTGAGGGTGGTGTTGTTTTACTGGTGGCTTGACAACAACACCACGAAAGTGTTGTGATACTCGTTCTTCTTTAATCACTGGTTGGGTACTTGGGTGTGTGTTAGTTTATTGAACTAATGGGCCGAAGCCCATCACACATGGAGTGTGGATTGATATATTGTCATGGGCCAAGTAACCCACTAATAAAAAAATGAAAGTGCGTTTGGACGTGTTTTGACTCGCGGTTCATTGGTACGTTTCGGTAACTCGTGGTTGACACTTGCTATTGAACTTTGCGTATATTGGACTTATATCGGACTATTTGGACTCGAGACGGAGGTGATAAATTAGACTCTACTCGTATGGACCAATATATGAGATGAAACTAATGATAAGTGGCGAAACCAATAACTAATACATAATCTAAAAATTTGATTAACTACTAAAACTATTTAGTTAAGTTATTATTGAAACGGGTTGGAGTAATTAACTAGAACACATGTTAAATTATAAATCTGATGGGATATATTGTTTTAAAAATCAAGTTTTCATTAAAGTCTATTAACACGGAAATATTGTATAAACGGACGCATTATATCGGAATTTATAAAAACTTATTAAACTTATACTTCTATTTGAAAATCCTTTTATATATATAAAACCCAACAATTTTATAAAAATTGTGAAACGTTATTATAATTAGAGTTTCTTATAAAGTCTAATTGACTTTTCTAAACTATCTAGAGTTTCTTATAAATGCCTAAGGCTCAACCATTTGCTTGTTTTACTGCTAGATGATTCTTACTTGTTTAGTTCCTTTATATATGGTTTATGCTTTGGTGTGTGTTCTTGAGTCTTGGTCAAAACTACTTGACTATTCTTATAATGTATGGGGATATACATTACGCTTTAGTGTGAGTTATATTTGGCGTGAGTTACTTGTCGAGTCTATGTTTTCATACCACCACACGAAACGTTAACACCAAACTTTTCTTTCGAGAACGACACTAAACTTTTTATAAAATATCGATACTAAAAATCCACGAAAACTAAAACATCTATCTTTAGAAAACCTCTTTACTTTACGATACGTATACTGAGATGAACCATATACTAGTAGGTTGTACCGATGACGTGCCTTCGCGCCTGTATTCTTGACATCGTTGTGCGTTGATAGCTTGGGATAATGTTGTGTCACATTTCTGTATACTAGTCGTGCTAGTATCGATCCTTGCATTGCTTCGGACTAAGGTGAGTTCATAGCCCCACTTTTACTCTTTAAACTGTTTTATAAACTCCTTGGGGGAGAATACATGCTACTACTGCTTTTATGATCACAATTGCTTGAAAACTGTTTGCTGTACTCTTGATATTATGACTTTGCCTAAGTTGTTTGCCAAAAGTCCCCTACATCATGAACCATTAATCACTTGCGAGTGAACGCAAATATCGTGGATAGTACTATGGGAACTGACGACCCCGACTCGGTTATCGGAAATAACCGGGGCGCACTATATTTGGTATCTCTATGTAATTGGCTATTACATCTCAGAGGGGCAATTTTATTTACTTACACCAGTAATTTAGGTGTATGCAGTTAGTTTGGTGTCATGAGCTTAGTGCAATAATATCAACTATCTTTTATGGGCGTATAACAACGTAGCCCATGGCTTATCTTAAACTTGAAAATCTTGTGATCAACTGCTTATTTACTAAACCTATGAATTCACTCAACCATTGTGTTGACTTTTTAGCATGTATTTTCAGGATGAAAAGGCGATAGCTAACTCTGGAGGCGCTTGGGCATTGGCATGGCATGGTCATAGATGACTCTGATATACGAATTGGGACCACATTTTATTAATGGGCCATTTTTCCGCAACAAATCAACCTTTGTGAACTCTATTTTACTTAAATAAATGAAATCTTTTACGAAAAAGTTATTATTTTTCACTTGTGTTATGATCCAACTGAGTAGCATCCCAAAAACTTTTTCTTCCGCTGCAAACCATTTTTGGGGGTGTTACAGAAATTGACATGATCATAAAAGATTTGGACTTGAAGCCAAAGATCAATGCCGTGATGAGGTGCTTTGTGGAGTAAGTCCTTGAATCGAGTCCACGCCTCATAAAAGGTTTCGCATTGACGTTGTTGGAACATCAAGATGTCATTCCTTAGCTTGGTAGTTCTCTCCGGTGGGAGAAATTGGGCGAGGAAACGGGTGGTGAGATCATCCAAACTTTAGATGGATCCTGCATGTGTTAATATAAATAAGCCATAAAAACGTTTATTTATATTTTACGATCTTCTAATGTTTTGTTAATAAAAAACCTAAAATCATTTTAACGAAAAAAATAAAATACGTAAAAGGTTTGAGCGGTTTACTAACACACTTTTACTAAACATATTAAAACTACATCAAAACATGTTTAGTAAATAAGTTATATAAAACCAAGGACATTTTTATATAAACACTAACAAGTAAGATTGTTTACATCTTATATAAATGCATATGTATAACAACCAGTGTTTACATATGATAGGGATTTAAAATGTACACTTTTAGGGGGTCATTTAAACCCTATTTCGACACATTTTATATCCATTACTGCTTAAAATCGTTCCTTTTCACTTTTTAGGTCTTTTGGAAGCAAAATGCTGGAATGAAGCATATTTGGACGAAAAGGAGCAAAAACATGAAGAAAATGGCAAAGTCAAGATCGAAGATACTCAAGACTGATCAGCAGAACCTGACGGCGTCCCATCCAAAGGGCGACGCCGTCCCTCTATGAAGATTTGATCAAAAAGTGCACGCGACGGTTCAGTGGAATTTTTGGTCCTAAAGCCTTACGGCGTCACGCCTAATATATGGAAGGCGTCACTCACACTTTTCACTCCAGACGACCCAGATCTAGAATTAAGACGAAGTCCCAACTAAAGACCAACGACGTCACTGCTCTTAAGTGACGTCATCCCATCGATGACTTGGCCAAGACAAAACCCTAATGATCGCGACCTGACGGCGTCGCTAGCAAAAGGCGACGCCGTCGCGATTGTAAATCTATATATAGAATTTGATTTTTCTTTATTTTAAGAGGTATAATTTTGGAGAGAAAATACTAACTCAGTTGTAGTCCGACTTAGACAGTATTCTAGGGTCCCATACCCTATCTTACACATCAATATAAGTTTGTTAATCCAATTTATCATTATGTCTACCCCATGTTCAATTGATTGTGTGTATGATTGCTTGTCTAACATGTCTAGCTAAATTACTTGTGTGTTTGCTTAGATATATGAAACCTAGTTATTGATTGTTGTTAGGTTGTTTCTTGTCTTAATTGATATAGGCTTAGGTGTGCAACTAGGATTTCGTTGTATTTAATGCATGAGTATGCTTGAACACGATAGGGTGCCCGGAGGAAATAGCCTTGGTTTGCCGATCCCGTGAATCCTATAAGAGAGATAACCTCACAAAACTAGGGAATACACACACCCTACGAATAATAGGAATACAACGCGTTAAGCTAAAGGACGTGACAATTAAATCGACCAATAAAAGATAACTAGGGAGTAATAGTGTCTAAGTAAACACATCTTTAATCATCATACGAGCACACCTCAATTAAACATAGCTATCTATAGTAATTAGTTAAACTAGATAATTAGTAGAAGTAGAGAAATCGGTAGAAGTACCACCCCCAATCAATTGCCCTGAGATTTTACCCTTGCTTTCTAAAAAACATAAACAAAAAAAAAAAAAAAAAAAAAAAAAAAAAAAAAAAAAAAAGAAATATATTCAACCCCACCTTCTCGTCATAAATTTCTTTCTAGCATTCATATTCCCCTAGAGAACGATATCAATCCCCGAGGTTTACCCCATACTACACTACAACGATTAGGTTCACTGCCTAGAGGGTTGAAAAGCTTGCTCGTAGAAAAGGAGGTTTTCTTGACCCCGAACACTCCGTATCAAGTTTTTGGCGCCGCTGTCGGGGAATAGAATAGCTAGTTAGACTTCTATCTCGTTTAGGTTCCCTTGCTTGATTCCTATCAAGTGAGATTTTTTCTAATTTTCATTAGCTTCCTTGTTGTCTATCCCCCTTCTTTGTCTTTTTGTTCGTAACCTTGTCACTAATCACCATGGGTGAAAATCCACCACCAAATGACAATCCACCACCAAACGGCAATCCACCACCACATCAACCACTTCCACTTAACCAACCACCACTTGACCGGCCAATAGGCCGTACTCTTGGTGAATACTCTATACCAAGCCCTCAAGGCTATAGGAACACCATTGAGCTCCCCATTCAAGCTTAAACTACGGCCCTGCGATCCAAAACCATCCGGTTGGTGCAAAACGGATGTGCATTCCATGGACTTCGTTCCGAAGATCCTAATCAGCATCTCAAGGATTTCCTAAAAATCGTTGACTCTATCGACCTTGATGCTACCACACGGGAGAACACGTGCTTGCGTCTCTTCCAATTCTCTCTACGGGACCAAGCTAGTAATTGGCTTGAGCGACTTCTCGCCGGATCCATCTCAAGTTGGGATGATCTCACCACTTGTTTCCTCACCCAATTTTTCCCACCGGGGAGAACTACCAAGTTAAGGAATGACATCTTGATGTTTTAACAACGTCAAGGCGAAACTATCTACGAGGCGTGGACTCAATTCAAGGACTTGCTTCATAAATTCCCTCATCACGGCATCGATCTTTGGCTTCAAGTCCAAATCTTTTACGATCGTGTTAATCCCTCCACTCGACAAACCATTGATTATGCCGCCGGTGGAAGGCTGAGTAACCTCAATGTTGAAACATGTTGGGAGGTAATCGAGGAGTTAGCACAATAAGAAGAAGAAGAGTGGGAGGATCCGGTACTCCCTGAAGAAAGTAGTTCGGATGCCCAAGAACAACTATTCAAGAGTATGGAGGCACAAGTGAATGAGTTGATGGAAATGACCACACGTGATCATAAGGAAGAATTTCGTGAACATATGGACATGGTCAAAGAGTTTTTGCTTCCAAGAAAATTGCGACAAGATGAATTCGAGAACATAATGTTGACATTCTTCAACAACCAAGAGAAATAAATACAAAGCCTTGAAGCTCACATGAGAAAAACCCGCGACACTTTCTTGGAACTTGCTGACAACTTCATGAAGAAACTCCATGTAGAAATCGCAAAGAATGGTATACCTAGAAAGATCGAAAAGGTATACGCGATACCAGAGCTCGTAAGTATAATTCATGAGCCCTCTTCAATGCCAACAAATGAGACAATCCCTCTCAAAGACTCACAAGTTGGCTAGAGCTCGTGTTGTTAATACAAATAAATCGTAAAAACATTTATTAATATTTAGCGATCTCTTTGTGTTTTGTTGATAACACATATAAAGTTATCATAAGTAAAATTATAAAGATACATGTTATTTTTGTAAAGCATCTACATATATAGTCATTTAATATAAATTGTTGTAATGATTCATTTATGGTAATAGTTTATTAAGATGGGTAAAAACCATAACCCATGACCCATACCCATGGAGCATATCCACCATGGAGCTAACCCATAACCCATTAACTAGATGCATTGCATCTTCTAGATACATTGTATCTATTTGGATACCCATGCTACAAAGTCCATGACCCATAACCCATGACCTATAACCCATGGACAATGAGGAGCGTCCCACGGATCCCTCAGTTTACAATGGACGGATCCCTCATGCAAGGGATCCGTGGGATCCGTGCGACAGTAGCAAATTTTTGCCTATAAATAGAGAGTCGTTTCCTTATTGTAACACACCCCTCTTCTTACAAAATCTCTCACATATTCTTTCATTCTTCTAATCTCAGATCTCTTGATCTAGATAGTAGTTCTTCTTTCTTTTGTTGTGATTCTCATATAGGTCCTTCTCTAAGGCGAGATCACAAGCTTCTACAAGTCATCCAAGCAAGGGGTCCTTGATTGATTTGTTCCTCCATAAGATTTCTGTAGCAAAGATCTTGTATTTCATATTTCACATATTTGTTGTGTTATAGTAGTGTTGGTTTGGTCCTTCATGTTAAGGACTCGGTATTTAGCTTTGTACCAGAAAAAGTGTAAGCGACATTGTGAAGGCTTCTCTGCCAAGTTGAAGGAGTTTTTTGACATAGTGCTTGAACTCTCGAGTAGGTGACTCGGGGAGTGGAGTAGGGCAAGGAAGGTGTCCTTGTATCCGAACCACTATAAATCGGTTGTTTCATTTCTATCCTTTACTTTACTTGCTTTCTTTATTTGCATTACTTATAGATCTATACTTTCTATCCATCCATACGATTTCACATAACATCGAATCTAAAGTTTTTGAAACTAAGTTAAAATTGGCAAAACTATTCAACCCCCCTTCTAGTTTTCCACAATTGGCATCAAGAGCTAGGTTTACAAAAGTTTTAAAGTAAACCGTATTTTAAAAACTTTTCGATCACTATGGGTTCTGAAAATTACAAGGAAGGGCAATCCATGCAACGACCTCCACTACTCGAAACTAATAGTTTTATATATTGGAAAAATAGATTTGAAACGTATGTGAAGTCAAAAGATATTGATCTTTGGTACATCATTGTTGAAGGCGACTTTGAAGCCACTACAAAAGATGATAAAACCGGAAATTTTGTAAATACACCTCATGATCAACTCACCGATGATCAAAAGAAAAAGCTTTCCAAAAATAGTGAAGCTAAAATGGTTTTATACAATGCTTTACCCAAAAAGGAATTCGAAAGAATTTCTATGCTTAAAACCTCTTAAGAAATTTGGAATTCTTTAGTTGTAACTCATCAAGGAAATCAACAAGTTAAAAACAATAAAATAGATTTGTTTGTTCAACAATATGAACAATTATCAATATCGGATGAGGATACTTGATAACGCTCAAAATGAACATGTTTTTAGTAGCGTTATTGTTGGTTTTGTGTATGATAATCGGCTATATTTACTCATAACTGTTGCAAAAGTGTAAAGATGCGTATCTGTATGTGAATGTAGCCAGGTATCGCAAAAGATGAAGAAATGAAGATTTAATGCACATTTGGAGAATTCCCGAGGAAGGAAGTCAAGTAAGGAAGCTCTTGGACTCAATGATTAGGAAGCGCAATGATTTCTAAGTATCTACAACAAGTAAAGATCAAGTTTCGTCTGGGAAATCATCAGCGAAAACAAAGAAAAAGGCGTAAATCAGGAAAAGTCGACAAAGTCAAGTTTGGGGGTACAAGAGGCACCCAACCGTTCGGTTGGAGCCTGCAACCGATCCGGTTGGGCGAGTGGACAACACGCAACCGATCCGGTTGCCCCTTAACCAATCCGGTTGCCTAACCTGGAGTTACACTAATTGTCATTTAATGTTGCCTTAACTCCCCATAATCATTGGAGGCCGATCATTTCCTGTTATTAACTTGTATGGGACGTTTTTAGCCAGTTACTTAAGGTTCTTTAGCTATATAATGAACTTAGACTTAGTAGTCAAGGTGTGACACAACCCAAAGTGTAATAGTTTACACCAAAGCTATTACCAACTCTTATTATTCATCCCAAAGGTCTTGTTACTGCTGTAAAACGTCCAGGAGGTTGGAGAGACGAATTCTCATCCATTGTTTGATCATTCGGAGTTGTACGGTTAAGACTAGACTATTGGAGGCGTGTGGTTGCTATAATCCACAATTTCTAATTCTTGTAATCCAAAAGCTTAGGTATTCTATGGAACTTGTTATGATTTTCTATCCTCTTGAATTATTTGAATTACCTTGTAACTACTTGTGTTTTGTTATGATTGTTGTGGAGTAATTCTTGAATATACTTGTGTGTAAGGATGTAGGAAATCATACTAGTATTCTTATATGTGATTCATGTATATGATCTTGTTTAAATGAGTTTGTTGGAAAACTACTAGTCTTGTTTGATTTGTCGGTAAAACATGTTTTAAGAAAAAAGACCGAAAGGATTTCTCTTGTGTTTTATTCCAAAAAGTTAAGTGACAAACTAGTATGGGGATATGGTGATTGACAACCACCATGTTTACTTATTGAAACAAGACTATAAACATTTTCATCACGAAAGGTCGAAATATTCGTAGGAACGGGTTTAATAAGAACATTTTACAAACAAATGGATTTTCTAAAGGATAATCATTAGGATATGGACCGAAAGGATTACCTATATGTTATTGTTCTTAAAATGATTTTACAAAACATAAACCATGGGTTGGAAATCATTTGCTTATGATTTGTGCATCACATCAAGAGTTTACACCAAGCCTTCATGAATACTTTCTATGATTACCTATAGACTACACACAAGTATACACTTCTTAATATTGATTTTTACTAAAACCATAATTTTTGGAGAGAGCCTTGACAAAGCTTTCTTATTACCAATCTTTTATAACAAATTCAAAAGCAAATCTCTTGGGACGATCTCGACTTACCCACCTTTGCTATCGCGAACGAGTATACTTGCTCGTATGTGTTTATAGAAATTGCCGGATAATTCGTGTTTATAAATTTTTAAAATTTGCACACTGTGAGCACATCAAGTTTTTGGCGCCGCTGCCGGGGATTTAAGTATTTTTTATTTTGTTTCGTTTCTGTAAAATTGGTAATATTAAAATTAAATTTCATATTAATAATTAAAAAAAATATAAAAAAATAAAATAAAATAAAAAAATTGGTTTTAGAGACCAACCGAATCGGTTGCGCGAGCAACTGAAACGGTTGGTGCTCTCGGAAAAATATAATCTTTGATTTTTCTAGTTTTTTAGTTTATCTAATGTTTGTGTTATAGTTTATAGCTTATTTCTTGTCATTTCTGATTTTTATAGATTGTCTTATAGATTGTTTGTTCTTGTTTTAGTAATTTTTAAATTTTTTGTATTAAGTCATTTTTAGTTTTATTTAACTTTTTAATTAATCTTTTCTTTATTACAGAAATTAACTTAGTTAATTTTCAGTTTTATGAGTTTAGTGGTTTTAATGATTAGTTAAGTTTATCTAGTTAATGTAGTTTTTGGTTAATTAGCATAATTAATATCTTTAATTAATAAGGATAATGACTAGACACATTTATTTAGAGTTTAAGTATAACTAATGGTCTTTAATTAATTTATAATTAATAGGTTTAATTAATTTCAAAAAAAAAAAAAAAATTGGAAAATCATTCCAACCATTCGGTTGCAACCCGCAACCGGATCGGTTGGGCATTTTGGTATGGAAGCTTACCACCAACCGAATCGGTTGGAGGGCCAACCGAAATGGTTGGAGCTTTCGGTAAATTATGTTTTAGTTTTTCGATTTTAAGTTTTAGCTTGTGTTTTTAGTCTTAATAAGTATCTTTACTTGTTTAGAATATGTTTCTGTAGTTTGTTTTGATTTTTACTAACTCTAACGCTAATGATTTGGATGTTTGTCTTTGGTTTTGTTTTGTTTTGTTAGATAGTTTGTTATGGATAGTTTAAGCGGAATTTCTGAGTACCTACGTAACTTGGATGAGATGTTTAAGGACACTGGAAACTCGTTGGAGAAGATTGGGAATATTTTGGAAGAAAGTAAGAAGGAGTTGGCTATTGATTCGGAATGTGTGTAAGAATTGGGAGAGAACAAAGTTCAAGTGCCTAAAAAGAGTAGAGTCGTAATATTCACGCAAGCACCTCTAACGGGGTACGATTCACCACTTATGAGGTTCGGGACACCTTGTAGTGTCAAAGGGGTGAGCGCGTGGGATGCTCAATTGAACATGGCTTATGGTGAAAATTATATTGTGGACAAAGTTCTTGATCAAATTGGCCACGGTTGTTTGGATTATGAAGCTTATGGGAGAAAAATGGTTAAGAATCTTCGGATTAACATCTATGGTCATATTTTCAAGGCGGATTTTGTTGTCTTGGAAGAAGGAAACGCGGATGAGCTCGACGTATACTTTGGGCGAGATTTTCTTGTGACAGCCAAATGTCAAGTGGATTTTGCTTTAGGTGAGATGAGAATCAACATTACCGACTTGGAAGAGGAGAAGGGAGTGAATGAAATGCTTGTGGAATTATGTGCTAACATGGAGAAGGAGAATGTGGAAATTGTGAAGATGGGGAAGGCTAGTAGAAAGAAAACCTCATCAAATAAATTAACTCCTACCACATCCACCAACAAGACCCATGATTACGCACCTTCACCACCTAATTCACCAAACATCTTCAAACCTTTAACCCAAGACCAAAAGGAAGCCATCTTAACAAACCTTGAACAAACATTTCTCGAACTCAATGAGAAGAAACCGGTAATTGAAGTGCTACAAGATTATGTTCTATACCGCAAAAAGCTAGACGCGGTTATGTTAGCAAGAGCAAGGTTGGAATATAAGGATCTATCGGATGAGGATAGGGATAGGATCTTATTTCGGGGTATGCCATGTAAGGAGAGTGACCCGGGTAACTTCGTTTTGCCTATTAAAGTTAACGGGACCACTCCGGTTTATGCTTTAGCGGATACGGGATCAAGCGTCAACGTTATGCCTTATCCACTATTCAAGACGTTGGGCCTAAGTAAACCCCAACCAAATCAATCCAAACTAACCATGGCGGACAATTCCCAAGCAAAAGCGATGGGGGAAGTGAAAAATGTAAGAGTGCAAATTAGCTACCAACCTTACTTGGCCGATTTTCTAGTCTTAGACATACCGGTTGGTAAGACTCTACCTCTCCTACTTGGAAGACCTTTCCTACGCACATGTGGGGCGATTATAGATATGGGGAGGGGGACGATGACCATCGATGATGGGATCTCAAAGCAAACTTATTATCCCAAGCCTAGGGGTAAAGTGTTGGAATTTATGGAGGATTTGGAACTCTTTGATGGGGAAGATGACTTAACATGCTTCAAAGTTGGACGTGATGTCTATGGAAACCCTATGTATGGACCGCTAGCTCCACCATATTTTGATATTGATGATGAGATGGAACGTGTACTCGCGGTGGAAGCCTTCTACAATCCATTTAAGAACATCCTTGTTTACAAGAAGCTTACAGCTTTCTTAGGTTCTCTACCATCACAACTTAAAAATTTGGAATGGGGACCCGAGGGGTCAAGTGTTTACAAAAGAGAGGATGGAGACGGGGAATGGCACGTCAAATTTGATATACTATGCCCGGATGGGAGAAGATTTGTTAGGAAATTCAAAACTCATGAAACATACCGTGAATTGACCAGAAAATTTCAAAGTGAGGATATCTTGAGGCATGAGTATTTTGAGGAGTGATAAAGAGAAGAACAATGCAACAAAAATAACAAGCAATTGTTTGCTTGATTTTCATCTTTTGATGAACTTTTAATTTTATGCACTTAGGGATTTTTGTTTTTCATTTGATTTTTATTTTTCTTATTATTTTGGTTTGAAGTTATTTAATCAATGCATTTTGATTTTTAGCTTAAGTTATGATGTTAAGTATGATGATTTAGTTTTTGAGATTAGATGTTGTTGAAATTTGCAAATGGTTGGATGAATGTTGTGTGCATCTTTAATCGGATTTTTGAGTAAATGATTGTTGCTTGGAAGGTAAAGTGCCCAAGTAAAGTGAAAAAAAAAACAAAATTCAGCAAAAATGCAAACCAAAACGGTTGTGTCCATGACTGAAACGGTTGCATGCAAGTATAAATACCAAAAATTCATTTTTCCAGAAACACACACACACACACACTAATCATCCATCTGGGTTTCACAAAATTCGACCACTAGAATTTGTTTGAAGATTGTAAGGGTTTTGGAAGATCATCATGGCACCTAAACAAGTAAGCATCTGCAATCAATTAACTTAATTAAGGTTTAATTAGAGTATTTGATTCGAATTGCAAATTAGGTCACTAATTTTGGGGTTTTTGATAGAATTCGAATTAAGTTGTAATCTTTTAGGATTAAGTGGGTAATTGATATAGGAATGCATTGCAAACAGAATTGTAGTGATTGATTTAACATGGAATGAGTATTAGATGATTGAATTTTCGGATTTAATTAGGTTATGCCATTGAATCAAATTAAGTTGCAATTGATGATTCCTAGTTGGTAGATGATGCGTTTTAATGAATTTTAGATGCTACATTGTTGATTAGAACAAATGATTGAGAATTGAAGTTAAGATTGTTAGTTCTAAGCAAGATGAACATGTGATGATTGGAAGTTTTTAATGCGAATTAAGAGCAATTTGAGGATGTGAGAATCATTGGTGATGTTAGAATGCAGTTTAGGAGTGAATTGGAATTAGAAGAATCTAGTGGGAAGAAGATTCGAAGGCCATAGCCTTCTACAATTGATGTAACCGATTCGGTTGTGAACTGCAACCGATTGGTTGGAGCAAGGTCGCTAGAGTAGCCGGACCGGTTGCTCCTCAACCGATCGGGTTCCACGTTATATTTTGAAAATTTTCAGATTATTGAACTAGACCTCAGAGGCTTCTATAAACCTTATCATTTGTTCTAACACTCTTATATTGACTTATATTTATGATTTCTACAGAGAAATGTTGTAGGTTGTTCAAGTTCGACACAGGTTCCACTAAACCCGATTGTTACCAAGTATTGCCAAAGGAATGCGAGGAAGAAGGTTACGTATAGCTTGAAGGCTGAAGGGAATGCAAACTTGAAGTTCAAAGATCTCACGAATGAGGAGAAACATGCTTTTAGAGAACGTTTGTCAAAGTTGCAAAATAGGACAGTTTTGGTTCCAAGGTTGATAGATTGGGATTTGTTTTCCGAATATGAGTATGAAAATGAGTTGCGGCATATGATGCGGATGTCTTATGTCTATCCGGTTGATGGGGATTCGTTTGATGATTTATCATGGGAAAGAGCTTTTAGCATAAATGAAGAGGTTTATCGTGAATGGTGTATGGAGTTCTTTTTGACTATGTACTTTGACAGAAAGGTCAATGTTCGGAACATCATGGATGAAGTTTATGTTTGGTTTAGGCTTTGTGGGCGGGATCACGCCTACACTTTGTCGGGTTTTGCTGTTGCTCTTAGCTTGTATGAACCGGATGAGATTAAGCATGGATTGTTTGAAGCTCATTTTTCGAGGCTTAGGAGGTTTGAAAAAGATTACCCTAGTATCCTTGCGTACTGGAATCGTGTGGGAGATCCTTCTTGTACTCGAAGGAATGTTGCAACCATTAGGAATCTGTTAATGAGAGTGCTACACAAGTTATGATGTTGTTGGAAGCAGGGACAAATGCCATAAGCCGGACTTGTGGGTTATGATGTTGTTGGAAGAAACTAAGTATGGAAATGCGGCTTGGCTCATGGCCGAGTATTTTTCTAGGAGAGCCCCGGGAATCAAAGGTAATAGCAATATTTGTGGAGGCCATTATGTGACGAGGTTGGCAAGGAATCTTGGGTATTACAATAGCAATGAGTTGGCTAAGTGTGGAGAGCCAAAGATTAGTGAGATTTGGAATGCAATCAGTTTTGGTACAACTTTGAATAGGAGGACGAAAACGTTGGGAGCATGGATTGAACCACAACAACAACAAAAACCACCACAGCAGCAGGGAAATGTGCCAATAGGCAATGTATCGATGGGGAACGTGCAAACGGGTACGTCTAGTAGTTTTGACTCAGGTTGGGGAGAGTGAAACCAACATTTGAATGAAATTGAGTGTAGAGATGTTTGGAGAGATTCGATGACGTTGATGAACAAATACATCAATTATTATTCGATTCCGATCTTTCAACACATGGCTCAAGAAACCAATTATGAGTTTCCACCCTACAACCCACCCAATGTTCCACCATATCCTTTCCCCTACACCTCATATCCTGGACCATATCCGTACCCATATCCTGGCTATGCACCATTTCCCGACCCAGTGCCTGCGTATGGTAGATTACCCGAGGTTGGAGGATCTAGCTATGATGTTGAAGGATCTTCATCGGGAGTTGCAAAGGAAAAGAAGAAGAGGAAGGTTTACACAGTCTTCGATGAGGAGGAGAACTATGAGACCGAAAGCGATGATGATGAAGGTGATGAGATGAGTGAGGATGACGAATGATCGTGGATCATTCTTGGATTGTGACTTCAAAAAACAATGCTTATTGTGTGTCGAACAATATTATCTCTATCTCTATCTCTTAACTATTTCTTTAGGATGATCATCATACTTTGTTTATTTTTATTTTTAAGTAGCGTTTGGATTGTTTGTTTGTTTTGTTTTGTGTATTGTGCATATTTTGCACTTTTGTTTGCAGGATGGATGTGACGGAAGCTTATTGTTGGTCAATATTTGGAGTTGGATAACTCACATGCTTGCTTATGACTCAATATGCATATTGCATATTCTATCTCGTGGTATCTTTTTGACTATTTCTTTTTCCCATTTTCTTTACTTTGAAGTTCATTTTATTACATTGAAGACAATGCAAAACTTAAGTATGGGGGAGAGAAGAAAATAGGAAAAATGATACGATTTTTAAATTTTTAGTTTTTAGTCTTATTTTTTATTTTTAGGTAAAGTTTTTGGATTTAAGTAATTAGTAGGAAATCGCCCTTGGTTGTCTAGTTGTTTTCACATGTTATTAAGATATATTTAAAAAACAACTTGGGTATTTCAATGGTAAAATTATGTTTTTGAAAAATTTTAATTTAACCAAATTACGGAAGTAATTTATTTTGGATTCGATAGCATTTTCTAGCACGCATTATAGCCTTTTTCCACTAAATTGTGAGGTTTCTTTTTGTATAAAACACATCTTTTGTTTTATATTTGCTATAAGTGTGCCGGTGATTATGTCGATTCTAGAACTTGTACTTGTTGTGCATTACGGTTAAAATCACTTTCGAGTGATAAAAATATGTTCAAATGATAAGAGGCATCGTAGGATTTAACCCAAATGCCCTTCCATTTTACATCTAATGTTTTTTTTGCTAACCATATCGGTTAGTTAACCACCTTATATGGACCCATTTTTTAGTGCTCATTTTTAGCACTAGATACCCTTAGTTACACCCTTCGAGCCAATCTTTTCATTCTTGTTTAAATCCAGAAAAATACAGAAAAATACAAAAAAATATTTTACACCTTAAACCTTAGCCAACCCATGTCATGTCTATTGGTTTGTTGCTAGTTGTTTGGAGTGTTAGATTATTTTTTATGATTATAAAAAAGCTACACTTTGTCATTTGTGTGTACCATTCTCCAACAAAAATGAAGGAGACGTCTTTCTCGTTTGTATTTTTTGTGGTGTATGCTTATACTAAGTGTGTGGGAGCTAAAAAAATTGTTATAGCCAATGTGCTTGATGAAGAATATTGATTAGCCAATGAGCTAAATTAAGTTATATATGTTTGGAGATCGATATGTGAAGAAGAGGAAAACATAATCATTTTCAGGATTGTGGTTTGTATGATGGCTAGCAACATGGAGGTTTAGACTTGACTTTATTTTTCTTTTAACACCAATTTTATAAACCATCCCATGCCTTATCCATACCATTTATAAACCCAAAGCCTTAACGTTATAACCCGAATAAAAGCCCTCTTTGATTAATTTATTTTATTTGTTTTGATACTTGTACAAGCTTATGGTAAAAAGCATTGATCATGACTAGGCATTGAGTGATTTACACATACCCACCAATATATGAGTGTTGAGTGAATTCTTAAAATCATTCGTGAGGTTTTTAGTTGTGTTATCTAAAGTTATTTGGTTCATTTTAAAGTTTTCACATACTAAAAGCAAATTAATAATTATTTCTTTTGAGATGATTGTTAAATTTTCGGAACCACGGTATCAAGACCATTGAAATCAATTTTTGCAAATGTTAGACCTACTCGAGGGCGAGTAGAACTTAAGTATGGGGGAATTTGATAACGCTCAAAATGAACATGTTTTTAGATGCGTTATTGTTGGTTTTGTGTATGATAATCGGCGATATTTACTCATAACTGTTGCAAAAGTGCAAAAGATGCGTATTTTATGTGAATGTAGCCAGGTATCACAAAAGATGAAGAAAAGAAGATTTCATGCACATTTGGAGAATTCCCAAGGAAGGAAGTCAAGTAAGGAAGCTCTTGGACTCAATGATTAGGAAGCGCAATGATTTCTAAGTATCTACAACAAGTAAAGAGCAAGTTTCGTCTTGGAAATCATCAGCGAAAACAAAGAAAAAGACACAAATCAGGAAAAGTCAACAAAAGTCAAGTTTGGGGGTACAAGAGGCGCCCAACCGTTCTGTTGGAGCCCGCAACCGATCAGGTTGGGCGAGTGGACAACACGCAACCGATCCGGTTGCCCCTCAACCGATCCGGTTGCCTAACCTGGAGTTGCACCAATTGTCATTTAAAGTTGCCTTAACTCCCCATAATCATTGGAGGCCGATCATTTCCTGTTATTAACTTGTATGGGACATTTTTAGCCAGTTACTTAATGTTCTTTAGCTATATAATGAACTTAGACTTAGTACTCTAGGTGTGACACAACCCAAAGTGTAATAGTTTACACCAAAGCTATTACCAACTCTTATTATTCATCCCAAAAGTTTTGTTACTGCTGTAAAACGTCCAGGAGGTTGGAGAGACGAATTTTCATCCATTGTTTGATCATTCGGAGTTGTACGGTTAAGACTAGACGATTGGAGGTGTGTGGTTTCTATAATCCACAATTTCTAATTCTTGTAATCCAAAAGCTTAGGTACTCTATGGAACTTGTTATGAATTTCTATCCTCTTGAATTATTTGAATTACCTTGTTACTACTTGTGTTTTGTTATGATTGTAATGGAGTAATTCTTGAATATACTTGTGTGTAAGGATGTAGGAAATAATACTAGTGTTCTTATATGTGATGCATGTATATGATCTTGTTTAAATGAGTTTGTTGGAAAACTACTAGTCTTGTTTGATTTGTCGGTAAAACATGTTTTAAGAAAAAGGACCGAAAGGATTTCTCTTGTGTTTTATTCCAAAACGTTAAGTGACAAACTAGTATGGGGATATGGTGATTGAAACCCACCATGTTTACTTATTGAAACAAGACTAGAAACATTTTCATCACGAAAGGTCGAAAGATTCGTAGGAACGGGTTTAATAAGAACATTTTACGAACAAATGGATTTTCTAAAGGATAATCATTAGGATAAGGACCGAAAGGATTACCTATATGTTATTGTTCTTAAAATGATTTTACAAAACATAAACCATGGTTTGGAAATCATTTGCTTATGATTTGTGCATCACATCAAGAGTTTACACCAAGCCTTCATGAACACTTTCTATGATTACCTATAGACTACACACAAGTATATGCTTCTTAATATTGATTTTTACTAAAACCATAATTTTTGGAGAGAGCCTTGACAAAGCTTTCTTATTACCAATATTTTAAAACAAATTCAAAAGCAAATCTCTTGGGACAATCTCGACTTACCCACCTTTGCTATCGCGAACAAGTATACTTGCTCATATGTGTTTATAGAAATTGCCGGATAATTCGTGTTTATAAATTTTTAAAACTTGCACACGGTGAGCACATCAATACTATAGATTATTCTTTTTCTATTTTCAATACTATAATTACATCATTACAAGCACTTGATGAGTCTTTCTCTAGTCGTAATCATGTTAGGAGATATCTAAGGGCACTTCTATCTAAGTGGAGATCAAAGGTGACGGCCATCGAACAATCAAAAGACTTGTCAATCATCACCCTCGACGAACTCATTGGCAATCTAAAAGTCTATGAGCTTGTCCTAGCTAAAGATTCCGAAGCCTCAAAAGAAAAGAAAGAGAAGCACAAAGATCTTGCCTTAAAAGCCAAGAAGATCTCAAGCGATGAAGAAAACTCTTCTTCGGATAGTGATGGCGAGGAGTATGCCACGGCGGTAAGGGATTTCAAGAAGTTCTTTAGAAGAAAGGGAAGATATGTCAAGCAACTATATGACGACATGAAGGGGTTCCGGAAAGGTAAAGACGACAAGAAAGCAAGGGATGAACGCCCATGTTTTAAATGTGGGGACCCTAATCACTTCATTAGTGAGTGTCCCAAACGTGACAAACAAAAAGCGTTCGTGAGTGGTTTGTGGGGAATGAGCGAGGAGGGGGACGAAGATATTTTTCTCATGGTAAATGACTCAAACGAGTTGTGGTTAAAGGTCGACCTAGATCTGGATGAATGGGTCAAGGATAGTGGGTGCACGAGGTACATGACCGGTAATAAAGACTTATTCTCCACATATGAATCCTTCAATGGAGGAAAGTTGATGAGAGTCAAGGATAGTGGGTCAAGGTTGAAGAGTCATTAAACCTAAAATTTGATGAGAGTCCACCTAAACCTACCCTACCACTTGTCGATGACGAGATAGTCGAAAGTGAAGCCATAGAAATAAAGAAAAATACAAACAAAGAAGATGAACCATTAAACAATGAAATTATCAATATTAAAGAGTCTAAAGATAACATTGTAGATAAGGTCATAGGAAAGTTAAATGAAAGAACCTTAAGGTCTCAAGTTCAAAACCAAAGTAGTTTATTTTGTTTTGTCTCAACCATAGAACCTAATAATACACAAGAAGCCATAAAAGATGAAAGTTGGGTAATGGCTATGCAAGAAGAGTTAAATCAATTTGTTTCTAACGATGTTTGAACACTTGTCCCTCCACCTAGTAATCAAACCATAATATGAACTAAATGGGTATATAAAAACAAGTTAGATTCAAACGGTGTAGTATCTAGAAACAAAGCTAGACTCGTTGCCCAAGGGTATAATCAACAAGAAGGAATAGACTTTGATGAGACCTATGCCCCCGTGGCTAGATCAAAGTCTATAAGAATACTTCTTGCTTATGCTTGTGCTAATGATCTTAAGCTTTTTCAAATGGATGTTAAAAGTGCTTTTCTAAATGGTTTTATTAATGAAGAAGTTTATGTAGCTCAACCTCCAGGCTTTATCGATTTCGAAAAACCTAAACATGTGTATAAATTAAAGAAAGCTCTTTACGGTCTTAAACAAGCCCCAAAAGCTTGGTATGATAGACTCAAGTCATGTTTAATCAAAACCAACTACACCATGGGGTTAGTTGATAATACACTTTTCACTAAGAAAAAGGAATCACATATAATTATTGTTCAAATATACGTGGATGATATTATATTCGGATCTACTTGTCAAGACATGTGTGATGATTTCTCAAAAATCATGCATGATGAGTTTGAAATGAGTATGATGGGAGAACTAAGTTTCTTTCTTAGTCTACAAATCAAACAACTAGAAGATGGTATTTTCTTTAATAAATCTAAATACATAAAAGAGTTGTTAAAGAAATTTGGTTTAGACGAGTCAAAACCCATAAGAACACCAATGTCATCCGACACTAAACTTACAAAAGATGAAGACGGTGAATCCGTTGATAACACAAAATACCGTGGCATGATTCGTATTCTTCTCTATCTTACGGCTATTCGGCCGGATATCATGTTTAGTGTTTGTCTATGTGCTAGGTTTCAAGAAGACCCTAAAACATCACACCTAGAAGCGGTCAAAAGAATATTTAGATACATTAAGGGTACGACTCAATTGGGATTATGGTATCCTAAGAGTACAGGGGTAGAAACTATTGTATATGCAAATTCTGACCATGCAGGTGATTATGTCAACCGAAAAAGTACAAGTGGTGTATGTACTTTTATGGGATGTTGTTTGACATCTTGGTTCTCGAAGAAGCAAACGGCATTAGCCATATCAACAACCGAAGCCGAATATGTCTTCGCGGGCAAAGCATGCCAACAAGCACTATGGATGAAACAAGTGTTAGTTGACTACGACATTCATCTAAGTGACATAGCCATTCTTTGCGACAACAAAGGTGCCATCGACTTAAGCAAGAATCCGGTGTTGCACTCTCGGACCAAGCATATAGAGATCCGTCATCACTTCTTAAGAGACAATGTTCAAAAGGGGAACATCTCTATTAAGAAGGTAGCATCCGAAGACAACATAGCTGACGTCCTTACCAAAACGTTGAAGCGGGAACAATTCAACTTGCTTCGTCTTGGTCTTGGTCTCATGGAACAATCGTCATAATTTGTTTCTCAACTCTACAAGGTATGTAAACATTAGCCTTCTTAGTTTCTGAGTCTAGGATCTCTATTTCACACACAACTCAAAAACAATACGGGAATTCTCAAAACCCAAGGTAAATTTTATTTTACGACATGTAATCTCATATCTATTTTTCTTAACCAAAAGATAAACTTTTCTTTAAACAAAGAAACTTTTTCGAAATGCTTTCTAAAAGATAATTCTTCCCGTATGATTTTCCTAAAAGCTATTTCGCACGTCTAAGACAAACCTTTTTCATTATTAATACAAAGTAAAAACCCATTTTCATTGCATCTCATGTCTTTTGAATGCTGAAGAGAATACATAACTAATACGTGTTTTCGGGTACATTCATTTAAGCAACAATGAATTTAGGAGCACTCGGGTTATCTCACATAATAGTATGCTTTTTCACTTCTAGTTTATTTTTCTTTTTCTTTTTAGGAGTCGAGGTAACCGCAACTCCAAATGGTTTGCATATAGCACACACTAGGCACAAATGTTTCCAAAAGGAAAACTTCTGAGCTGCCTAAGTCACCAGTACCACGGATCCCAGCATTAACGCTAGACGGTTCCCTCAAGGGAAGGATCCGTGGGAACCGTGAGACATAAGCTAAATTTCTCATCTATTTTTCTCACTTTGGCTAAAAACCTTTATATTTTCATCATTTTATCCTTTTTACTAATGAGTATGTTACTTAATGCTTGTGTTCTCATGATCACTTGCCATAAGTTCATATCTAATCATTAGATTTTAGTCCACATGTTGGGTCAAGCATTCATTACAATGCATTATTCTCTCTATAAATAAGGTTCCCAAAGTGCTTTCATCTTCATCACTCTCAACCTCACAAACAACCATCATCATATCATCCAAAAGATCCTACAAAATTGATGAATCACCTACTGCAAACGATCCTCTTCAAGAAATCCAAAACTTTATCCTACCACCTTTCGTAGTGCTGCCACCCAAATCTAGAAAGACCGCACGGATTAGCATCCGGCCTTGTTATTTAGCCAAACTATTGTCAAAAAGTTCATCACCAACTACTCATTCACCACCAAATGATTCCATAGTAGCACCTCCCTCATCTCCAACAAGCACACCACCATCATCACCTATCAAATCACCACCTAAAATCACTCTATCAGAACTTCTTAAGAATCCGAAAAGTCTCCAACAAACGAACCCAAAAGAACTAGTATTTTTAATACCACCCACATCTCTGAACACAATTTACAAAGACCTTTTAACTTCACTACCTTTAGCTCCCATTTTCTTACAAGAACATCTAGGTTCTTTTCCACCACCACTTCCAAACATTCCGGACTTTGATCCATATTTTCCAACTTTTCCACCACATCTTCCGCATCCTACAAATCAAACTAACCCAGAAATCATCCACACACATTACCCACATCACTTACATTGTGAACATTGTCAATCCACTAGGGAACTAGCAGTAGAAATAAGGGACGAGATGCGATTCATACTTAACCGCATCCTTGATCGCATCAACATCATCACTCACCAAAACCTCCATCAATAACCTTATGCAAGCATGGAAGGAATGATATTACTATTTACTCTATTTTTTCTTTTTGAGTCATTTTAAAGAACAAACCTTGTTCTTAGTTTTACATGTTTGTTTCTGGCATATATACCACTACACTTTGTCTTTTTATTACAAGGCTTTGTTTACATACCTTGGATCTCCATCTTGTTTCTAGTCAATCACAAGATTATATTACATGTTACTACTAACATTTTCTTTGTAGGTTTTATATTTTCTCACTTGACGCCCTATTCTAGGGGGAGTTACCGCCTAGAGGGACTTAGTGATTTGTGGATTATATTATTTTTCCACATTTTATTTCTTCGTTAGGGTCACATTTTGTTTCGACAAAAAGGGGGAGAAGAAGTAAAACTTATGCTTTCGAAACTTACATCTAATCTTAAGATTTACTCATCATAACATTATGTTTTGTCATCAACAAAAAGGGGGAGATTGTTAATACAAATAAATCGTAAAAACGTTTATTAATATTTAGCGATCTCTTTGTGTTTTTTTGATAACACATATAAAGTTATCATAAGTAAAATTATAAAGATACATGTTATTTTTGTAAAGCATCTACATATATAGTCATTTAATATAAATTGTTGTAATGATTCATTTATGGTAATAGTTTATTAAGATGGGTAAAAACCATAACCCATGACCCATACCCATGGAGCATATCCAAAACCCATGGAGCTAACCCATAACCAATTAACTAGATGCATTGCATCTTCTAGATACATTGTGTCTATTTGGATACCCATGGTCCAAATTCCATGACCCATGACCCATAACCCATGGATAATGAGGAGCGTCCCACGAATCCCTCAGTTTACACTAGACGGATCCCTCATGCAAGGGATCCGTGCGACAGTAGCAAATTTTTGCCTATAAATAGAGAGTCGTTTCCTCATTGTAACACACCCATCTTCTTACAAACTCTCTCACATATTTTTTCATTCTTCTAATCTCAGATCTCTTGATCTAGATAGTAGTTCTTCTTTCTTTTGCTGTGATTCTCATATAGGTCCTTCTCTAAGGCGAGATCACGAGCTTCTACAAGTCATCCAAGCAAGGGGTCCTTGATTGATTTGTTCCTCCATAAGATTTCTGTAGCAAAGATCTTGTATTTCATATTTCACATATTTGTTGTGTTATAGTAGTGTTGGTTTGGTCCTTCATGTTAAGGACTCGGTATTTAGCTTTGTACCAGAAAAAGTGTAAGCGACGTTGTGAAGGCTTCTCCGCCAAGTTGAAGGAGTTTTTTGACATAGTGCTTGAACTCTCGAGTAGGTGACTCGGGGAGTGGAGTAGGGCAAGGAAGGTGTCCTTGTATCCGAACCACTATAAATCGGTTATTTCATTTCTATCCTTTACTTTACTTGATTTCTTTATTTGCATTACTTATAGAGCTATACTTTCTATCCATCCATACGATTTCACATAACATCGAATCTACAGTTTTTGAAACTAAGTTAAAATCGGTAAAACTATTTTACCCCCTTCTAGTTTTACACACGTGTCTCAACACTCCTTGCATAAAAGAAATATTTCCTAGAGACTTGTTCATTGGAAGGGTGCAAGTTTCACTTCCCAATTTCCATAACATAAGGAAACATTCTTTTGGGTTTAAACCGGGTTTATTAGGTCAAGATGGATCCTTTAATAAGAATCTCTTGAAGTTGATAGAAGATGATCCATTTCTAGGAGACAGACTTGATTCACCCGCTACACCAATAGAATTAGGTAAGGTTACAACGAAAGAATTGCACCCCTTTGAGCATAAGTATCACCTATCACCCTCTCCTCACGTGGAAAATTTACACCCTAAGGGTGTGTATCGCTACTATCACCCGTACTTAAGCTTAAGTGTAGGGAAAACTTCCCTTTTATCCATTAAATAAGGGGTAGAGTCAATCTCGTGACTCGAATAAAAACAAGCGCTTCTTGGGAGGCAACCCATGTTTATTTGTTTGCATATGTGTTTTTCATTTCAATTTGTGTGTTTTATATCTCTTTCATTGTTGTTTATTCTCATGTTAGACTTTGTGAAAATGCTTTATTTTGTCTTTAACCTCGTCTTAATTACATATAAAGGTATTTTACAAAAAGATAAGTGTAGGGAAGATCACATAAGTTTTCAAGAACATGAACATGAGAATTACAATTATTGAAATTGATATATATGTGTGTTTGTTAAAGTCAAATGCTTGTATCGAGTCATAATGGATGTTTTGAGGAATTTTTCCAGGTTTAGTGGTGTAATTTTTCCAGAAACGTCAGGCTATGTAGAAATAGGATGACCAATTTTTCGTTTTCTGTGTAGTTTGTAAATTTTTGGAAATTCCTAGGTCTTAATTTTCTAGGAAAACTGCAAACATCCCTTCCACAAGCATTATATCTTACTTGATTTCTAGTGTAGTTGTGTGTCATATATGGTTTTACCGCTGATCTTACGCGAAGGTTTCTTTTGTTTTCTTACAAATGTGCAGGTTATTTTGAACAAGAAGAAGAAACACACATTAGATGAAGCTTATTACTTATGCATTCTTCTTAGAAGAGAATTTAACCGAAACTTCACACATATCCTACCAAGCTAATCAGGGGAGTAGTAGTTTCTTTTCCTTACTTACCTTCCTTTATCATAACTTTGATGCTTTCGGGGAACATTGGGGACAATGTTCAGTTTAAGTGTAGGGAGGGAGAATAAAACGTGAACTTAGAAACTATTCACTCACTTAATCATTTGTCTTGTCCTTGGTAATTTGTGTAATAAACTATGAGAAATATTTGTTAGGGCAATTTTAGCACCAAATTTAAAAAATTTTATGACATTTACGAGCTAAACTTTAGTCTTAATAAAGCGTCTCATGGATAGGAATTATGTGACTAGCACAAAAATCGTTTACCACTCAAATTCCACCCCAAAAATGTGAGGTTCGCCCCTAGATCTTTAGGAATAAAAGCATTCATCTCTAAAGCTTAGTGAGTGTACTGGTAGTATAATAGATTCTAGAACTTGTTTTGTGATACATTCCGACATCGCTAGTGAGACTATGCTTGTGTAGTTAGGAGTAACTAAATGATAAGAGGCATTAGGATAACCCTTGTTTGAAACCTGTATTATAATTACATCTTCCACATCGGTTGAGTAATTACCCCACACCCTTGCTATGTACTCATCTTTAGTACACGATACCCCTAGTTAACCCCTCAGAGCCTATCCTTTTCACGGTTCTCGTGATGTTTCGGTTTTCCAGAATATCAATGAAGAGCATTGTTTACAATCCAACCCCAAATGTACACCCAAATCGCCTTATCCTACCTTGTATGCACTCATCTTTAGTGCATTAGTGTTATCATTGTTAAACCCTTAGTTCAATTATCTAGTTACTTGCATGGTTGCTAATTCGAGTCATATCTTTTGTACACAATTTGGGGATGATTGGGACTCATGGGTAAAAGTAATATTTTATAGAGTAACGGGAAAGAACGATAAATTCAAATTCACTTTGTCTACGTAATTAAATACTCTAAGTATTTTGATCTTTTCAAATCGGGTCATTTAGAGTTAGAGAAATAAAAGCTCAAGTGTAGGGATGTTCCTATAAATCTCTTATACTTTGATGTTATCGTAGAGGATGGTAGAGAAAAAAAATTAGAAAAACATACGAGCTACCATCCTACATCGATCTTTATGTTTATGTTTTCAGTTTATATTTGTTTTGTTTCAAGTTATCTAGTGTTAGTGCGTCGAGTCTTGGCTTAGCAAAGCAATGCTTTACATGCTTGTAGCAAAAGATTTTTGACTTGCCACCACTAAATATCCCCTATCCAACAAAACCCTTTATTTCCCTACCCTAAGCCTAACATTACAACCCTTGTAAAGACCTCTTGGATAGTTGTTCCTAGGTGCTTACGCCAAAGCGGTGGAAGTTTGATCTATTCTTAAGCTTATGGTAACCTATGTACTATGCCAGGCAATGAGTGTTTATCTTTTATTTCCATTCATGTTATTTTTCATATAAACCCCGAGAGATGAGAGAATCCAAACACCACTTGTGAGGTGCTAGTGTATAATCTCCGTGCTTGTTATAACTATAGTGGCACTTTTACTTGTTGTAGACTATTTTAAACTAATGCTTCATGACCCCTAACTTATAAATTGATTAGTCAAAAGCACATTTTTTTTAGGACAAGCAAATACCAAGTGTATGGATATTTGATAAGGATTTAAAAAGTACGCTTTTAGGGGGTCATTTAAGCCCTATTTCGACCCATTTTATATCCGTTACTGCTTAAAATCGTTCCTTTTCACTTTTTAGGTCTTTTGGAAGCAAAATACTGGAATGAAGCATATTTGGACGAAAAGGAGCAAAAACATGAAGAAAATGGCAAAGTCAAGATCGAAGACACTCAATACTGATCAGCAGAACCTGACGGCGTCCCATCCAAAGGGCGACGTCGTCCCTCTATGAAGATTTTATCAAAAAGTGCACGCGACGGCTCAGTTGAATTTCTGGTCCTAAAGCCTAACGGCGTCACGCCTAATGTATGGAAGGCGTCACTCACACTTTTCACTCCAGAAGACCTAGATATAGAATTCAGATGACGTCGTAACTAAAGACCGACGGCGTCACAACTCTCAAGTCACGCCATCCTATCGATGACTTGGCCAAGACGAAACCCTAATGATGGCGACCTAACGACGTCGCTAGCAAAAGGCGACGCTATTGTGATTCTAAATCTATATATAGAATTCTATATTTCTGTATTTTAGAAGGTAGAATTTTGGAGAGCAAACACTAACTCAGTTTTAGTTCGAATTGAATAGTATTCTAGGGTCCCATACCTTATTTTACACATCAAGATAAGTTTGTTAATCCAATTTATCATTTTGTCTACCCCATGTTCAACTGATTGTGTGTATGCTTGCTTGTCTAACATGTATAGCTAAATTACTTGTGTGTTTGCTTAGATCTATGAAACCTAGTTATTGATTGTTGTTAGATTGTTTCTTGTCTTAATTGATATATGCTTAGGAGTGCAACTAGGCTTTCGTTGTATGTAATGCATGAGTATGCTTGAGGATGATAGGGTGCCCGGAGGAAGTAGCCTTGGTTTGTCGATCCTGTGAATCCTATAAGAGAGACAACCTAATAGAAATAGGGAGTACGCATACCCTACGAATATTAGGAATACAACGCGTTAAGATAAAGGATGTGACAATTCAATTGACCAATAAAAGATAACTAGGGAGTAATAGTGTCAAAGTGAACACATCTTTAATCATCATACGAGCACACCTCAATTAAACATAGCTATTTGTAGTAATTAGTTAAACTAGATAATTAGTAGAAGTAGAGAAATCGGTAGAAGTACCACCCCCAGTCAATTGCCCCAAGATTTTACCCTTGCTTTCTAAAAAATATATAAAAAAAGATAAAAAAGAATCATCTTCAACCCCACCTTCTTGTCATAAATTTCTTTCTAGCATTCCTATTCCCCTAGAGTACGATATCAATCCCCGAGGCTTACCCCATACTACATTATGTCGATTAGGTTTAATGCCTAGAGGATTCAAAGCTTGCTAGTAGAAAAGGAGGTTTTCTCGACCCCGAACACTCAGTATCAACATAATATAGAATTGTATATATACTGTGTATATATTGTAATGGGTAAAGTAATGGGTAAAAACCAAAGTCTATGACCCATGACCCATAACCTATGATCCATTGACTAGGTACAATGAATGCAGTTGGATAAAAACCAAAGTCCATAACCCATACCCATGGAGCATGATCCATAACCCATGACCCATTGTATGACAACATGCATGAAGTCATGTTGGGTATCATCCATGATCCATGAACCAAAGTCCATGACCCAAGATCCATAACCCAATGACTAGGTACATTGCATCTTGTTGGGTATCCATAATTCATTACCCATAACTCATGGTTCATAACCTATAACCCATAACCCGGTTTGCAACCCGAAATACGGACTAAACTGACCTAGTAGCCAGATCCCTGGTTTTGCACTAGCCGGATCCCTCTAGGGAGGGATCCGTGGGAACCGTGGGACAGTAGAAGTGTTGTGATATTTGATAAGAAAATACCAAGTGTGGGGATATTTGATAAGTATTTAAAACGTACGCTTTTAGGGGTCATTTAAGCCCTATTTTGACACATTTTATATCCGTTACTACTTAAAATCATTCCTTTTCACTTTTTAGGTCTTTTGGAAGCAAAATACTGGAATGAAGCATATTTGGACGAAAAGGAGCAAAAACATGAAGAAAATAGCAAAGTCAAGATCGAAGACACTCAATACTGATCAGCAGAACCTGACGGCGTCCCATAAAAATGGCGACTTCGTGCCTCTATGAAGATTTGATCAAAAAGTGCATGCGACGGCTCAGTGGAATTTCTAGATTTAAAGCCTGACAGTGTCACGCCTAATATATGGAAGGCCTCACTCACACTTTTCACTCCAGATGACCCAGATCTAGAATTCAGACGACGTCGCAACTAAAGACTGACGGCGTCACAACTCTCAAGTGACGCCGTCATATCGATGACTTGGCCAAGACGAAACCCTAATGACGGCGACCCGACGGCGTCGCTAGCAAAAGGCAATGCCGTCGTGATTGTAAATCTATATATAGAATTCGATTTTTCTGTATTTTAGGAGGTAGAATTTTGGAGAGCAAACCCTAACTCAGTTGTAGTTCGACTTGAACAGTATTCTATGGTCCCATACCCTATTTTACACAGCAAGATAAGTTTGTTAATCCAATTTATCATTATGTCTACCCCATGTTTAATTGATTATGTGTATGCTTGCTTGTCTAACATGTCTAGCTAAATTACTTGTGTGTTTGCTTAGATCTATGAAACCTAGTTATTGATTGTTGTTAGGTTGTTTCTTGTCTTAATTGATATATGCTTAGGAGTGCAACTAGGCTTTCGTTGTGTTTAATGCATGAGTATGCTTGAGGACGATAGGGTGCCCGGAGGAAGTAGCCTTGGTTTGCCGATCCCGTGAATCCTATAAGAGAGACAACCTCATAGAACTAGGGAATACGTACACCCTACGAATAAAAGGAATACAACGCGTTAAGATAAAGGACGTGACAATTCAACCGACCGATAAAAGATAACTAGGGAGTAATAGTGTCTAAGTGAACACATCTTTAATCATCATACGAGCACACCTCAATTAAACATAGCTATTCATAGTAATTAGTTAAACTAGATAATTAGTAGAACTAGAGAAATCCATGACCCAGAGTCCATGACCCAAGATCCATAACCCAATGACTAAGTACATTGTATCTTGTTGGGTATCCATAATTCATTACCCATAATCCATGGTTCATAACCCATAACCCATAACCCGGTTTGTAACCCGAAATACGGACTAAATTGACCTAGTAGCCGGATCCCTGGTTTTGCACTAGCCGAATCCCTCTAGGGAGGGATCCGTGGGAGCCGTGGGATCCCTCTTGCTCACTACCACTTCACATATACTTTCTCCCAATATTCTAACATCTCTAACCTCTTATCCAAAGGATCATTCTATGTAGTTTTATGTTTGTCTGATTCTCTAGGTTCCTCTTAAAGTTGAGATCACCACCTCTTGAAGACGTGCAAGCTAAAGGTCATAAGTTGCTAAGCTTCGTCATCATCAAGACCACTGAAGTGTATCTTGTTGATAGTTCTTTCCTCCCTCCATAGAAGTGTTGTGTTGAAGACATTAATGAAAGGTGCTGAAGGGTCATGTTGAAGGCATTAGTGAAAGGTGCCAAGGGTGTACATTCGATATGGTGCATCGATGCACAAGATAGATAGTTTGGGTTAAAAGATATTTATATCCTTCTAGTGTTGTAACAAGGAGTGTGTCTCCTTTGGATTAGTTATGTTGTGGTGTAGTGTTGGGTAGTAGTTCCTCCTTTGTAATGGAACTCGGTATCTAGCCTTGTACTGGATAAAGTGTAGGTGACGTTGTGATAGGTGTGGTTCTACCTCGTGGAAGAAATCGGTGTCTAGCCTAGTATTGGATAAAGATTAGGCGACGTTGTGAAGGCTTCTTCGCCACATTAAGGAGCTTGTGTTGTGTAGTGCTTACGAACTCTCGAGTAGGGTACTCGGGGAGTGGAGTAGGGCATGGAAGGTGTCTTTGTAGCCGAACCACTATAAATACTCGTTTCGTGGTTTTGTGTTCCTTTACTCTTTATCTTTGCATTACTTACTTATATGCTTATCTATCCTTATCCAACACACATATTAAATATATTGACATAAGTCGATCTAAATAGTTTAAAACGAAGTTTTAATCGGTAAAACTATTAAACCCCTCCCCCTTCTAGTTTTCCACAATTGGTACCAGAGCCTCGTTACCCAGTTTCTTTGAGTATATTGTACTTTAAAAACTTGATACGATCCGTGTATGTTTGAAAACTACAAAGAAGGAAATTTCTTAAAACCAAAAGTCATGTCTTATAAATTTTTATATTTTAAATATTGGATAGTGATAGATCATTCTAACATTTTATTTTGAGAAATCTTCATGCTAGGATTCGTTCAATGACCACGCTCCATCTAATAAAAAATGAAGTGTACACCCAAAGAAGAATCCAAAATAATTACGATTTGCTTTTACAAAATACGATTAGGTATTTTAAAAAGCTCATGAAGTATTTCGCGTCTATGATTTTCAAAAATCATAAAAAGAATATATAGCAAAGGTATGTTCTTCTAGCCATAATTAGTTAATTCAAAAACATGCTAATTACTTTTGGATAAAAATATATGTTTCTAAATTATATTAGGTAGTATTTTAATTTTATTACATAAAATATGAAAAGACTCGTAGATTTAAGGCTTAAACTTCAATATCCTAATTTCTCCAAAAAGTCGTTCTTCATATTTTAACACATCATCAGGAATATTATTCTTGGTTAATATCCATAGACAAAACTAGAAACTAGTTGTAACATATTGGATTTCACATACACATCAAACCATAACCAAAGTAGGCGTACAAGATGAGTTCTAGAGAGAGAAAGTTAGAGGTTTAGGGAACTTTAGTGAGAGAAAGAAAATCTTATTATGAGCTCCAACTCTCTACCTTGGGAGGTAGAGAGTATTTATAGTCATTACATAAATCGCCACCTATCGGGCTGTGGATCAGGCATACAGTGGGTAAAGACCCGTCCGTCCTCCACGGTGTTACATAACTAAATACTACTTAACTTTAAATAACTATGACTACGAGCATACTAACGATTACATGTACTTGAGGTGACCGACTCTTTAATACCTGGATTTTCTAAATCCTAACAATCTCCCCCTAAGGGAGGTTACCTCAAACACACATTAAATTACATAGAAAACAAACATATATTACATTGAGATTGTTCTTAGATTCTTGTTCTTTAGCTCGTAGTCTTTTATTCTTCATTTTTGCATGTATTGGATAATCTGAGTGGAGGTCTCTAACTGATCCACATGATACTAAGTTTTGAGCCAGATTTGAGATCATCAGCAACATTAAATCTCTGACTCATCCATTGTCGTGTTGGTATAATGTGATGTTGTGACTTTTTGACCGACATGCTCACATTCTGGATGATGATATCTTCTTATCAGAGTAGCGGAAGCTTTCGTTGATTCATGATATTGGCAGCAGCGTAGCAAAAGCATGGAGTGAAAATATCAGATTCATTGATGCACCAATCATGATTTCTTTAGATATGAATGTGTTGAGTGAGTATGCGGCTATGGATTGACCGCTCCATTCTGATCAGCTGCAAACGTCGGGGTGTACCTGCATAAGACAGTTAGCAATAAAGCATCCAAAAGTGTCTTTGATCACTTTCGATGAATTGAGGTACACGGCCCACAGTTCCCTGTTGATCAGTACAAGTAGTTCCTGTGATCAGGTATAATTCCGAAGAATTTGCTTGACAGGGTTTCGCAGCTGCTCTAGTTGTTCTCAAACCAGAACGTCTCAAAGAAGACAACACGGAGTGAGTGAACCAGCGAAATGAGATTCACTGATTGATGAAAAGAGATTTGAAAAACAATCGTGTATTGCTCTATAGAAATTGTTTTTGCAATACAACGAAGGTTTTAATGAAAATCAATTATCAATCATAAACACCTTTTATTTTGAGAAATACGTACTCAGTCGATGCGCTAAAGAAAAGAGTTTTTAAGCACAACGACCGGTTTTTCAAAGGTATTCGTCAATCCATAACCTGACCAGGATTGATTCATAAGATTGAATCGCTTCATTGTTTCTGTCCAGTTGTCACATGGTTGATCTATTGGATAGATCTCACATGCCACCTACCAGGAGCTTGTTTGATGTTGGCTCCAGAAGGCTTTCCATCTTCATTGTGAATATGTAAGCATATCACTTAGATGTTCTGGCAATACCACAAGGATAATGCGTAGGACTCATAAGATATAATCTCTCTTTCCACATTGTGTGAAACAGAGAGTCTTCATTGAAAGTGTCCTAATGAGATTTATATGATGATCTCGTGGCTCTAGACTCAATTGTGCATATTTGGTTCCTATGTCGGAGACTAGAGAGAGGGTCTCCTTCTTCAATATCAACTATCTCTAAGAGAAAGTCGATAGATTATGTCGGTTCCCCGTGAAAATGAAACAAGTCCTTTTAAGAGGAACTTGAGTGGTTTGGAAAGTTGAAGTGTAGTGCGTCACTGGGTCCATGACGTCTTGTCTTCAATACCGATGTTACCTTGGTAACCACCAGTAGTATATGAATTGAACCCGGTTTCTGCCCTAAGGTTGAATAAATGGAGGGTTATTTCTTTTCACCCTTTTTCACATTCAATTCTTTTTCATTCTTCAACCCCTTCAGTGCTTACCAAGATTTCATTACTAGAACCTTGTTGGGTTTATTCCAGTATGTTAGATATTCCTTTTCACATACACATCAAACCATAACACAAAGTAGCATATAGATGGAATTCTAGAGAGAGAAAGTTAGAGGTTTAGGGAACTTAGTGAGAGAAAGTGAAAGATATTATTATGAGCTCCAACTCTCTACCTTGGAAGGTAGAGAGTATTTATAGTCTTACATAAATCGCCACACTTTGGGCTGTGGATCAGGCATACAGTGGGTAAAGACCCGTCCGTCCTCCACTGTGTTACTTAACTAAATTACTACTTAACTTAAAAGAACTACGACTACGAGCTTTCTAACGATTACATATACTTGAGATGACCGACTCTTTAATACTGGGAATTTCTAATTCCTAACAATCTCCCCCTAAGGGAGGTCACCTCAAACATGTACCAAAATTACATAGAATACAAATAGATATGACATTAACAAGTGATCTAGTATTCTTGATGTAGTCCTTTGCTCTTGAGCTCGTAGTCATTGATTCTTCACATTGCATGTTTGGTTATTCCAAGTGGAGGTCTTTTACTGATCCACGTGATAATAATTCTGAGCCATCTTTTGAGATCATCAGCTATCAACAATCTCTGACACATCCTTTGTGGTGTTGGTATTTTGTGATGTTGTGACTTTAGGACCGACATGCTCACATTCTGGATCATGAAATCTTCACATCAGAGTAGCGGAAGCTTTTGTTGAATCATGATATTGGCAGCAGCGTAGCAGAAGCATGGAGTGAAAATATCAGAGTCATTGATGCACTAATCATGATTTCTTTTGAGATGAATGTGTTAAGTGAGCATGCGGCTATGGATTGACCGCTTCATTCTGATCAGCTGCAAACATCGGGTGTACCTGCATACAACAGTTAGCAATAAATCGCACGAAAGTGTCTTTGATCACTTTCGTTGAATTGAGGTACACGGCCCACGGTTCCCCGTTGATCAGTACAAGTACTGCCTGTGATCAGGTAGGATTCCTAAGAATCTCCTTGACAGGGTTTCGCAGCTGTTCTAGCTGTTCTCAAACCGGAACATCTCAAAGAAGACAACACGGAGTGAGTGAACCAGCGAATTTTAAGTCCACTGATTGATGAAAAGAGATTTGAAAAACAATCGTGTATTTCTCAATAGAAATTGTTTTTGCAATACAACGAAGGTTTTACTGAAAATCAATTATCAATCATAAAAATACCTTTTGGTTTGAAAAATGAGTACACAGTCAATGTGCTAAAGAAAAGAGTTTTTAAGCACAAAGACAGGTTTTTCAAAGGTATCCGTCAATCCATAACCTGAACCAGGATTGATTCAAGAGATTGAATCGCCCCATTGTTTCTGTTCAGTTGTCACATGGTTGATCTATATAATAGATCTCACATGCCACCTACCAGGAGCTTGTTTGATGTTGGCTCCAGAAGGCTTTCCATCTTCATTGTGAATATGTAAACACATCACTCAGATGTTCTGGCAATACCACAAGGATAATGCGTAGGACTCAAGATATAATCTCTCTTTCCACATTGTGTGAAACAGAGAGTCTTCATTGAAAAGTGTCCTAATGAGATTTATTGATGATCTCGTGGCTCTAGACTCAATTTGTGCATATTTGGATCCTGTGCCGGAGACTAGGGAGAGGGTCTCCTACTTCAATATCAACCATCTCTAAGAGAAAGTCGATAGATAATGTCGGTTCCCCGTGAGAATGAAACAAGTCCTTTTAAGAGGAACTTGAGTGGTTTGGAAAGTTGAAGTGCAGTGCGTCACTGGGTCCATGACGTCTTGTCTTCAATACCGATGTTACCATCAGTAGCATATGAATTGAACCCGGTTTCTGCCCTAAGGTTGAATAAATGGAGGGCTATTTGTTTTCACCCTTTTCTCATTCAATTCTTTTTAATTCTTCAACCCCTTCAGTGCTTACCGAGACTTCATGGCTAGAACCTTGTTGGGTTTATTCCAGTACTAGCTCAGTCTTAGTCCGCACTCTTCCCTTATCTCATTTTTCTCCTTTTATCATCATACCTAAGGACTTCTACACTAACTAGTGGATTGTCCCTGGGTAGATCCCTCCGGTTCTGGCGGATCATGGGAACACATACCTAACCTTATCATCCTTATATCACCGTACATAAAGTAGAGTTGGTCGGTCTATT
Source organism: Chrysanthemum seticuspe (assembly GCA_019973895.1). Classification (NCBI taxonomy): domain Eukaryota; kingdom Viridiplantae; phylum Streptophyta; class Magnoliopsida; order Asterales; family Asteraceae; genus Chrysanthemum; species Chrysanthemum seticuspe. Next base: position 184,384,122 of record BPTQ01000006.1, read on the forward strand.
TGGTATTGTTCATCTGCCATAGGATCCAATTGAAAACCATTTGAAAATCAATTCAGATACTTGTGATATTTTATCAAAGCATTTTGTACCTGAATTGTTTTTGATAATTTTAGAACGAGAACTCCCCCTCAACATGTGCATCAAGTATTGAAAATGTTTTGCACACGGAGGCAAGAGAAAGAATTAACTTCTTTTGATTACTATTTTCTAAAAGATATCAACATCACTTCCCTCAACAGATCAAGTGGGTATAGCATTTCCGGGAAGGATGAGGTTTCCATGAATTTTGCTCCACCTCAATATGTGCCTCGAGGTTTGAAAAGAGTTTTGCACATACTAGAGGGAACCTGCACATTGGGATAACTGATCACGTTTCAAATCATAGGTTTAAGATAGATGCTCCCCCACAACATGTGCATTGAAAATTTGAAATCGTTTGTCACATGTGGGCAGGATAGCATGTACATCCTTTTATAATCATTTACCTAATTATCAGTTTAAATCCAATTTAAATCACACATTCTCCCCCGATCACAATTATCAAATCATTTGAGATTTGTGATCTCGTATAGATTTAAATTGATTTTGAAAGCTTTTAAGGAGAATTGTGACTTGATTGTGAAAGTGTTTTAACTGATACGGATCGGATTTTGAGACTTTACACTCCATTTATAAAACATGCATGTATATCTTTTGAAAACAGTTTTAATGCCAAATAACTTTTTAATTTAATTGAAATCATTCTCCCCCTCAATCAATGACATAGGTTGTTGATTGAGAGATAGAGATTTTGACATATAAGTCCAGATGATTATCAAAAATAGAGATCGAGTTATTTTTCAAAGCATTTGGTTTTCAGCAGATAGAAGTTTATAGAATCAGAGCATAGGATTTGAAAACATGGTAAAATATGGCTCTGTTCTTTCTTTAAAACCGGGTTATTGCCTGAAAATGACAATAAACCATTTCTCTTTCTCCCAATTTTTTTTTTTTTTTTTTTTTTTTTTTTTTTTTTTTTTTTTTTTAAATTCGAACAACATCTAAAGTCCCGTGTCATTCTTTGAATGACAGCACAAAGACCGTAGATATAATCGAACCGAGAGAAACATGACAAAATGACAATATTTTTTGAAGATTTTTCGAATTTTTCAAATTTTTATGGATTTTGAAAGTTTTATAATTTTCTATTTGATTTTTCAAGGTTTTATAATTTTGTATTTTGTTTTTCAAATATATATGTACAAGAGATAGATGAAGAGAGACCTTTACTCCTCGTCTTCCTCCTGAAGACGTTTGAGTGTTTCTGGTTGAAGGCTTTTCAAGCCAAGTCGTGGAAGAATGAACTCAAAACGTTCTCTTGGAAGAGCTTTGGTGAAGATGTCTGCTAACTGGTATTCAGACCTCACAAAATAGAGTTCCACCACACCTTTTTCCACCTGTTCCCTGATGAAATGATGTCGAATGTCGATATGCTTTGCTCTTGAGTGTTGAACGTTGTTGCAAGAGAGAGCAATAGCACTTTTATTATCACAGTACAGAGGGATTTTGTTGAATTCAAAGCCATAGTCAGATAATTGAGATCTCATCCATAAGATTTGAGCACAACAAGATGACATGGCTATGTATTCAGCCTCTGTAGAGGAAATAGAAGTACTCATTTGCTTCTTTGAAGACCAGCTCACAAACTTATCACCCAAAAACTGAGCACCTCCTGACGTACTTCGACGTGTATCTTGACAACCTGCATGATCAGCATCTGCATAGGCCGTTAGTGACATACCGGTGTCCTTCGGGTACCATAGTCCCATATTGATGGTTCCTTGGAGATACCGAAAGACCCGTTTAGCTGCTTCAAGGTGCTTTTTAGTAGGCTTAGCCTGGTATCTAGCACACATGCACACAGAGAACAAAATGTCTGGTCTACTAGCAGTGAGATACATCAGGGATCCAATCATACTCCGATATTTAGTTTGGTCAATCATGATCCCTGAGAGGTCCTCATCTAGTTTGGTTCGGTCAATCATGGGGGTGTCAACAGGGTCACATGAATCAAATCCAAATTTCTTTAAAATCTCTGTTGCATATTTAGATTGATTTATGAAAATGCCTCCGGGACTTTGTGAAATTTGTAATCCCAAGAAAAATGACATTTGTCCCATCATTGACATTTGAAACTTTGAACTCATTTCATTTGAAAAACGATCACATTCCATTGGGTCAGTCGAGGCAAAAATAATATCATCAACATAAATTTGAACATGAATCAAATGTTTGCCTGACTTCCTGGTGAACAATGTAGGATCAACTGCTCCTTTGATGAATCCGGTTGATAGAAGAAACTTTGACAGTGTATCATACCACGCCCTTGGAGCTTGCTTTAAACCGTAAAGAGCCTTCTTCAAACGATAAACGTGAGTAGGATGCTCTTGATTCACAAATCCTTCAGGTTGGCTGACGTAGACGACTTCTTTAAGATCTCCGTTTAGAAATGCCGTCTTTACATCCATCTGATAAACTACCATGTTCTTACTAGCAGCATTAGCCAGAAAGATTCTGATCGCCTCGATTCGAGCAACTGGAACAAAAGATTCTTCAAAGTCTATACCCTCCTCTTGACGATATCCTTTAGCAACTAATCGAGCCTTGTTCTTCAACACATCACCATGCTCATCAAGCTTTACTTTGAATATCCATTTTAGAGCTATAATCATAGCACAGTCTGGATCAGGTACTAGCTCCCATACATCAAGACGATCGAACTCATGAATTTCATCTTGCATGGCATTGAACCAGCTATCTTCATTCATAGCAGTTTTAACATCTTTTGGTTCGATCTTAGATAGTACGGATTTGAAGAAGCACCATAAGGCATCGGTTGCGAGTTGTTTCTGGGTTGATACAAGACGAGAGGGATTACCAATGATGTTGTCTAATGGATGATCGTGAGTCCATTTTCTGAGGTGTTCATGTGGCATTTGTTGAGGAACTGAGGTAGCTGAGTCGATGTCTCCTGAAGAAGATGGTTCTGATGATGATTCAGGAGTAGCAAATATGTTTTCAAATGGAGCATCTTCAGGAGTAGCAAAGGGATTAACTTCATCATTGATGCCAGAAACATTTCCATGATGTACATTTGAAGAATGATGATTTGTTGATGAGACTGAAGGATCTGCAGCAGGTGCTTCTTGACTTAAAGATATTGAGACTGAGGGATTGACTTCATTCACTGGAATCTGAGCATCCTCTGTTGTGGGAATCATTACCTCATTAGTAATTGAATCATACAGTTCATCAAACATAGGATCAAACAATTTCTTTACATCATCTTCAGATGGAGGTACATATGGAGCTTCTTGAGAGGAGTTTGGAACAAGGGATGAACCAATGGGACTGTTTTGAAGTGCGGGTCCTGAGCTGGAGTGTCCAGGAGCCATAGGACCACTGCGATAGAAACTCTCTCTGACTATCTTTATCAACCCATATGTAGACAATTTGAAGTGACCACTGATAAAGAAAACCTGATATACCAAACTTGAAATTGAAGAAGAATTCCATGCATTTGCATCTTAAGCTCGCCTTTGTGAATTTTAACTTCAATCTCAAATAAGTGATAATTGATTAACTCCGAAGTAATCAGCTTGTGTCAAATGCCCAACACGTGAATAAACGTACAACCGGATGTACGTCGATCCACTGAATGAACCGGAACAAATGATTTCTCGACATTAATGCATTCTTCCTAAAGGTATACATGTAGAGACTGATCTGGAAGATTCACCACAAATTTCTTCGAGCGAATGATTTAGTCATTTTCCTTAATGTGCATGTGGTTGATTTATAGCGTGCACAATGAGAGGAACAATAATCCGTAAAGATTTGGCAAAGAAATACCAAAGAGCGGATCATTATCCATGAACAACAATCCGTGAAGATTTGGCACAGGAATACCAAAGAGTGGATCATTATTCAATAGTGCAACATACGATATCATGATAGTCATTATAAACGCCTTGTGAAATAACTGGAGATAAGGTTTCTTGAGAATTCTAAGAAGTACTTCTTAGATGGTGAACCAGTTGAATCAATAGAAACCGGAGCATGAGCTTCAGAAGCTGGATGATCAACATTCGTCGAAGGTTGAAAGTACTCATTAAACATATCTTTGAAAAACAATGAATCCCAAACATTGATTCCCAATTATCCTTAGTAACTGAAGCATTAGGCGTTGGAGGAGAGTCATCAAAAATCAAAACAATGAATCCCAGTTATCCTTAGTATATTCACTCTTCATCAAAAAGAATATACACTCATCATCATCAAAAATTAAGTCGTATAACCATTATTCAAACATCCATCATCATGTAGTATATTCACTCTTCTCCCCCTCAAAAATTGCATCCGAAGTTGCCATTTTTGATTTAACACGTGAATAAGGGTATACACCAATGAACATAGATCCACTTGATGAATGAATGAGCGTGGAACAACATGAAGCTTGTTGATGAAGAATGTAGATGAGTATAGCCATTCATGAGAGAATTTCTCTTTAGCTGAAGATAAAGCGCACAGAAGAGCGTATACTTTTCTTTTCTTTGAAGAACGGGGCCTGAAGTGTTATCTGCAGACACCATAATGATGAAGTACGAGGCCTGAACTGATTTGAACAGACGTCATTGTTAAGAGCCCAATCATATGTTTAGAGCCGCCCGAATCCAAATACCAAGGGACGATTTGTACGACCTGCTTTGGACAACAGACGAAGACATAGAATTGGAAACATTGGATCCCCACGTGCTGATGGGTTCCTTTTGGTTAGCACAAACAGTCTTTGAATCAGCAGAAACCCTAGATGCAATGGCATTATCCCTAGGAGCTGAACTAGTAGAGGCGTCAGACTTAGTCAAATGACATTTTGTGCTTAATGGGATTATTCTACCAGTTGGCTTCCAAACCTTAACAGGCACTATTCTAGGCACAGTGGATCTAGTTAAAGGGCAAGGTTTGCCATTCGTGAATATTCGACCTGTTGGCTTCCACTGAAATCCTATATTAGTAAAAACCTTCCCTGTAGGTTTCCAGGATTGCTTAATCTGTTTCGCTTTCCAAACTTTCTTAACTGGGGTATGATTCTTAGATCTCAGAAATAACACATCACATTTATCATGATTACCAGAAAATAAACATTTTTTACATGTTTTGCAGACAGCATAAGGCCTCGAATTAATTTCAGTAAGCTTAGAGCTAATACTAGAACTAACACGATTCTTTTTGTTTAAATCAAACTTCTTGTCCCTATGGTGTTCTATTACTTCCTTATCATGATCACTTTTAGTTTGCGTAATCCTATCCTTCTTTGCATTGCTTCTAGGTTTTGACCCGCTAACTTTAGTGTCAATCTTAACATCTGTAGAAGTAACGATGGGAACATTACATGGCTTCACTACTTTCTGCATTCCTGATCTAGAAGTGCTGGGATCTGAAACTCTAGGAGGCACATCAAAGGTTGCTTGCTTGAATTTTGACATGGAACAAGGCATATCAAGGGTCACATGCTTGGCTTTAGGCATAGAACAAGGCACAACTATTCTATCTCGCCTATTGCTAGATTTCGGACTTGTGACAATTACATACTCTAAGAGTTCCTGAGATCGTTTGGCATCCATGCAGGCATAGGCTATAGTACTATCAAAAGGTTTTTCTAATCTTTCATCTTCAACAATCTCACGGAGACCCTTCAAGCTTTCCTTAAGGTATGAGAGATATGCTTTATGTGCAAGTTCATTATTCCTAATGGGCGGAGGAATATATAACATATCGATAGCATATTTATCACAATCAGAAACCTTAGGAACAGAGTATTTGCAATTGGGGATTGGCAACTTTCCTTTCACCTCACGCTTCAGATTCTCAATATCGTTAAGTAAAGAAGTTATCTTTTCAATTTGTTTATCATGATTAACTTTAAATGAATCACATAACTCTTTGTTTTGATCATTAACCTTTGAAATTTCAGCTTTAAAACAATCATTTTCCTTTTGCAAGTTATCAATTATGTTTTGAAGTTGGAAATTCTGAGAATCTAAAGGTGGAGGCATATGGGAACCAGTCACATCCTTCTTTTCACCTTTCAGTTGTGAAATTTGGGCTTTCAATCTTTTGATCGTGTTATAATGAGCTCGAATTTGTTCATCACGTTTGCTAATTTCAAAAACTGCATCAAACTCAGGAGCATCAGAGGATGTCTTGATATTTGAGGTTTTAACATTTTCTTTGAGATGTTGATGTTTTAATTGCAAAGCAAGATGTTCAACTTCTAATTTAGAATAATGTTTGACCAAGTTATCATGATCATCCTGTTCTATTTTCTCATGCAATTTTGAATTTGTTGTTTCAAGCTCAATGACACGATCATGGGAGACTTTCAGAGCAACAGATAATTCATGAAATTGAGAAGCATTAATGGAACAATTTGTAGCAGTGAAAAACACATCTTGAGCAATACATTCAGAAATCAGATTCTCATTCAGTGTATGCAAGTTCTTCCTTTCAATCTCACTATATTTTAATTCTCTCTCATAGTCACTAACCTCAACAATCATTGCATCAAATACCTTTTCCATTTCTTTAATATCAGAATGCGTCCCCTTTTTAAGACTCTCAAATTGATCTTTTAGTTGTTTAAAGAAAGGCATGACCTCAGTTAAATAGCATTCTTTAGTTTGCTCAAAACCCCTTTCCCCTTCAGTTATACCGGTGGGAGTGATCCTTTTCTTACAAGTTTTCTCAAAATCAACAAATAGTTGAAAGATAACATATTCACTGATTAAGGTCTTGCTTTTAGTGGCAAGAGATCTAGGAACTAAGTGCATTGGTGTATTAGGAGGATACACAGTTGATTTAGGCAGTTTCCTACAAGGGGGATTCTTTTCAACAAGATTTTCAGCTTTTTGCATTTCCATATCCTTTTTCCAGAACACTTGTTCAGGGGTTAATAGAGTCTGAGGCTTAAACTTGTTCAAGGAGATCCAATTTTCTTTAGTGTAATTATGGGGTTTGATCGTTATGTTATTCTTTTTACACTCAGGATCTTCTAACTTCTTATTCATTTTCTCCCTAGTGACTTCATCAGATTTCTTATCTTCCTCAGTGCACTCAACGCAACTAGGTTTCTGCCTAGGCTTAAGGATTTCATTACCATCATAAAGCACCTTATGAGCATTTCTAGCCTTTTTAATTACCTCTGGATTTGGTTCCTCAACAAGGGGAGTGCTATGCTTATCGCTTAAGACTCGATGCTTAGTGATCATGTGAGCAGTTTGAATGGTATTCCCTTGTACGTACAACTTATTTTCAAGCTTGTTTTTCAAAGTTTTTAGATTGGAAAAATCATTCAAAAGTTTTGATTCCTTAGCCTTGAATTCTTGCTTAAGCATTTTAACATTTTCTTGAAGTTCGTGTTTTTGCTTAGCAGTTTTGGAAAGCTTTTCTTGCAAGGAGTTTAACTCTTGTTTTAATACTTCTTCTCTAAAATTACTTTTTCTAATAATTGTATGCATTTGGATATCCATTTCCTGCTCACGGGTGGTCAACTCAAACTTAGCACGCTGCTCATAAATAGCAACTTGATCCTTATATATGTTAAGCTCAGTGGTAAGGGAATCATCAGGCACAAATGCAGCGTACTCATGCAGTTCATAATCATCATTTTGAGTAGAAGATGCATACCTAGGTACTGCAGAAACTTTCATGCAACTTTCCTCTGCATTAACGTGCACAGGTTGTGGCCGGTGCATCTCTATCTTGGGTACATCCGAAGCTTCCATGGAGCGTTCCTTTGCATTAGCTTGTACGGGTTGTGACTGGTGCACCTCTCTCTCTTGTGAACATGAGCATGAAGATTCTATTTTAGCATTGTCTGACTCATCATTATTTGTTTTCTCTAACATTCTGCATTCAGCAACACCTGATTCTTCCACAGATACATTACCCAACTTATCACAACAATCTCTCAACTGCACCTGACACTCATTTACTTTTTCATCCTTTTGTGCAGTTTCCTCAATGTACTTTTTCACATTATCCATGAGTTGGATAAATGTCTCAATGAATTCCTGAATTTCCATTCCAGTATGTTTTTTGAAGGAAATTCCAGTCAAGTGTTGATCGTAATCTGCTGAATGTTCCCCACTGATGAATGACTGAAATTGTTTGTAGATTACTTGAAGAGCTGCACTGGAACCATCCTTTTGAACTTCTTCATTGGTAAGTTGCAGCTTTAAATGCTCTAAGTTCAACAGCAAGCTTCTTGTCAATGTAGGTAAGTCCTGTCGGAAAAGAGCACTACATGTTCGATCCCCAGCTATGGATAACAACTGAATGAGGTGCAGATGAAGTAGCTGATAGGGCTCAATACTGCATTTCATTTGCATGGCATTCTGTAGCTTGGACTGGTGCAATTCTCTCTCATTAGATTCTGAACACGGAGATCTCACATCCTCATTGCTTAATTCAATCATCTTTAATCGTTCAGTGTAGCATACATTATCATTGTTGTCCACAACATCATACAGTTTAAGCACTTCTGAAATCACTGGGTCAGTAGAGTAAGACATGATGTGGAAGGATGCACGGGATTTTACACGTCTATGATTTAAACCGAGAAATAGAATCTTTCGCGGGATTTTACTAAAATCAAGACGAAACTGTTAAGCAATGACCAGTAGAGGGTGTTAAGATGACCGATGGAATGATACAATGAAAGACGATTGTGTGATAGGACTTTAGATTGTTCGTAGGATTAGCAGAGATGTTGTTTGGTTGTGATTCGGATTGGTTTAAGCCCGTTTTTCCTGAGAAATTTAGGTCTAAAAACTTAAAAACCTCAATAACTTCTGTTCGGAGCGGATTTAGACCTCGAAGGTTGACCCGAATAAACTATAGTTTATTCGGCGTGCCATTCTCCTCGTTCTCACGGTCGTTTTGATGGGTAGAACGCTGAAAACGGAGTTACGGTTCAAAAGTTATGGCCGTTTGAAGTTTTGACGGGAAAAATCAACCAAGTCGCTACGAATTCTTGAACCAAGTCGCTAACAACTAATTCGCTAGACAGCCAAGTCGCTAGAATCCCAAGTCGCTAACAGAAAAGCAAGTCGCTAAGTAGTAACTCGCTACAGACCAAGTCGCTAACCAAATTTTGGCAGCAATTCGCTACACAAGTCGCTAAAGAGCAACTCGCTACTGACCAAGTCGCTACCACAAGTCGCTACCCGTAGTGGAGATTCCACTACTTGTACTTTAACTCGCTAGATCTAACTCGCTAGCACCAACACTGTAAGTCGCTACAAAAATGTGAAGCAAGTCGCTACCAAGAAACTATTCCGTGAACTAAGTCGCTAGCTTGAAAAACCATATAAACATCACTTTTCAATCCAAAAACAACCCAACCAAGATGATTCAAGCTTACCAAATGAAAACCTAAACACTTTTGATGATTCTAAACATAAAAGTACCAACAAAATTCAAACTTTAACACAAGAAATCAACCAAATGATGCAAAAACCACTAAACTTTTTCAAACTCAAAAACCACCTAAAAACCACTATAAATCCAAAGATGTGCAAGATATGATCTAACCATGGCTCTTGATACCAATTGTTAGATATTCCTTTTCACATACACATCAAACCATAACACAAAGTAGCATATAGATGGAATTCTAGAGAGAGAAAGTTAGAGGTTTAGGGAACTTAGTGAGAGAAAGTGAAAGATATTATTATGAGCTCCAACTCTCTACCTTGGAAGGTAGAGAGTATTTATAGTCTTACATAAATCGCCACACTTTGGGCTGTGGATCAGGCATACAGTGGGTAAAGACCCGTCCGTCCTCCACGGTGTTACTTAACTAAATTACTACTTAACTTAAAAGAACTACGACTACGAGCTTTCTAACGATTACATATACTTGAGATGACCGACTCTTTAATACTAGGAATTTCTAATTCCTAACACAGTACTAGCTCAGTCTCAGTCTGCACTCTTCCTATATCTCACTTTTCTCCTTTTTTTACATCATACCTAAGGACTTCTACACTATCTAGTGGATTGTCCCTGGGTAGATCCCTCCGGTTCTGGCGGATCATGGGACCTCAACCTAACCTTATCATCCTTATATCACCATACATAAAGTAAAGTTGGTCGGTCTTTTGGTGTAGTTCTTCCGCCTTGAAACCAATTGAAAACCATTTGAAAATCAATCAAGATACTTGTGATATAGAATCAAAGCATTTTGTATCTTAATTGTTTTGATATTTTAGAAATGCTCCCCCTCAACATATGCATAAAAATTTAGAATTTGTTTAGCACATGGAGGCAAAAGTTCTTTGAAATCGTTAGATTAAGAATGAAAGGTCCAATCTTTTGATTAACATTCTCTAAAATGATCATCATCACTTCCCAATCAATTTGAGTAGATAAAACATTTTGAGGAAGGATGAGGTTTTCATAAGTTTGCTCCCCCTCAATATGTGCCTCGAATTTTGAAAGAGTTTTGCACAAATTAGAGGGAACCTGCACTTGGAGACAATTCAGTCACGTTTCAATAATTTGAGGTTTAAAATAGATGCTCCCCCTCAACATGTGCATGGAAAATTTGAAATCGTTTGTCACATGCGGGGAGGAAAACATGCTAAACACTTATGAAACCATTTATCGAATTACCAGTTTAAATCCAATTTAAATCCCAAATTCTCCCCCGATCACAATTATCAAATCATTTGAGATTTGTGATCTCTGTAGATTTAAATTGATTTTGAAAGCTTTTAAGGAGAATTGTGACTTGATTATGAAAGCGTTTTAACTGATAAGGATTGGATTTTGAGACTTTAAACTCCATTGATTGAACATGCATTGTTATCTTTTGAAAACATAAAAATAACCAAGGTCTGGAACCAATTGTGTAACATTTTGTAAAACATTTAGAGTAGACCTTACTCATTTAAGTGCAAATTGTTTGAAAATAACACTTTTTGATTGAATTGAAAAATCATTCTCCCCCTCAATCAATGACAAAAGTCGTTGATTGATGAATTGAGATTTTGACACTTGATAAATTCTTTTGATTTTCAAAAATAGAGTCCGGAGTGTTTTCAAAACAATTGAGTTTTCATAAGATTGCAAATATTTTTCAGAGGAATCTTTAGAAGGAAAAATATTTGAAGTTAAACATTTGTCTTCTTGATGACAAACGTTTTTTTTAGAATCAGAGCATTAGGATTGAAACATGAGATAAAGCATGGCTCTGTTCTTTTTTTGAAAAGCCGGTTATTGCCTGAAATGACAATAAACCATTTTTTCTCTTTCTCTCAAATTTTTTTTTTTTTTTTTTTTTTTTTTTTTTTTATTTTTTTTTTTTTAACCATTCGAACAACATCTAAAGTCCCGTGTCATTCTTTGAATGACAACACAAAAACCGTAGATATAATCGAATCGAGGTAAAAACATGACAAAAAGGACAATAATTTTTTAGATATTTCAAGTTTTTCAAATTTTTTTTTTTTTTTTGAGAGATTTATATTTTTGTATTTTGATTTTTGAAATAATATATACAAAAGATAGATGAAGAAAACCTTTTACTCCTCTTCTTCCTCTTGAAGACGTTTGAGTGTTTCCGGTTGTAGGCTCTTAAGACCAAGTCGTGGAAGTATAAACTCAAAACGTTCTCTAGGAAGAGCTTTGGTGAAGATGTCTGCTAACTGGTATTCTGACTTCACAAAATAGAGTTCCACCACAACGTTTTCTACTTGTTCCCTGATGAAATGATGTCTAATGTCGATGTGCTTTGCTCTTGAGTGTTGTACGTTGTTGCATGAGAGAGCAATAGCACTTTTATTATCACAGTACAGAGGGATTTTGTTGAATTCAAAGCCATAGTCAGATAATTGGGATCTCATCCAAAGGATTTGAGCACAACAAGATGACATGGCTATGTATTCAGCCTCTGTAGAGGAAATAGAAGTACTCATTTGCTTCTTTGAAGACCAGCTCACAAGCTTATCACCCAAAAACTGAGCACCTCCTGATGTACTTCGACGTGTATCTTGACATCCTGCGTGATCAGCATCTGCATAGGCTGTTAGTGACATACCGGTGTCCTTCGGGTACCATAGTCCCATATTGATGGTTCCTTGGAGATACCGAAAGACCCATTTAACCGCTTCAAGGTGCTTTTTAGTAGGCTTTGCCTAATATCTAGCACACATGCACACAGCGAACAAGATGTCTGGTCTGCTAGCTGTGAGGTACATCAGGGATCCAATCATACTTCGATATTTCATTTGATCTACCATGATCCCTGAGTTGTCCTCATCCAGCTTAGTACGTTCAATCATGGGAGTGTCAACGGTGTCACATGATACAAATCCAAATTTCTTTAAAATCTCATTTGCATATTTAGATTGATTTATAAAAATGCCTCCGGGACTTTGTGAAATTTGTAATCCCAAGAAAAATGACATTTGTCCCATCATTGACATTTGAAATTTTGGAACCCATTTCATTTGAAAAACAATCACATTCATTGGGGTCAGTCGAGGCAAAGATAATATCATCAACATAAATTTGAACGTGAATTAAATGTTTGCCTGACTTCCTGGTGAACAATGTCGGATCAACTGCTCCTTTGCTGAATCCAGTGGATAGAAGAAACTTTGATAGCGTATCATACCATGCCCTTGGAGCTTGCTTTAAACCGTAAAGAGCCTTCTTCAAACGATATACATGAGTAGGATGCTCTGGATTCACAAAACCCTTTGGCTGGCTGACGTAAACCACCTCTTTTAAATCTCCATTCAGAAAGGCGGTTTTAACATCCATCTGATACACAACCATATTCTTGCTAGCAGCATTAGCCAAGAAGATTCTGATTGCTTCAATACGAGCAACGGGAGCAATTAATTCTTCAAAGTCAATACCCTCCTCTTGACGGTATCCTTTTGCGACCAATCGAGCCTTGTTCTTTAAGACATCACCATGCTCATCAAGTTTCACTTTGAAGATCCATTTTAGAGCAATGATCATAGCACAATCTGGAGCAGGTACTTATTCCCATACATCAAGTCGATCAAACTCATGAATTTCTTCTTGCATGGCATTGAACCAGCAGTCTTCATTCATGGCAGTTTTAATGTCTTTTGGTTCGACCTTAGATAGTACGGAGTTGAAGAAGCACCATAAGGCATCGGTTGCAAGTTGTTTTCGTATGGATACTGGACGAGAGGGGTTTCCAATGATGTTATCTAATGGGTGATCATGTGTCCATTTTCTAAGGTGATCATGTGGTTGTTGTTGTGGAACTGAAGTAGCAGAGTCGATATCTCCTGATGAAGAAGGTTCTGATGATGATTCAGGAGCAAAGATATTTTCAAATGGAGCATCTTCGGGAGTAGCAAAGGGATTAACTTCTTCATTGATACCAGACACAATTCCATGATGTACATTTGATGATTGATGATTTGTTGATGAGACAGAATGATCAGCAGCAGGCGCTTCTTGACTTAATGATATTGAGACTGAAGGGTTCACTTCATTCACAGGGATAGGAGCAGCCTATGTTGATGGAATTGACATTTCATCAGCATTCGGTTCATAGTGTTCATCAAACATTGGATCAAACAATTTCTTTAAATCATCTTCAGATGGAGGTACATATGGAGTTGTTGGAAATGAGTTTGGTACAAGGGATGAACCAATGGGACTGTTTTGAAGAGCGGGTCCAGAACTGGATTGTCCAGGAGCCATTTGACAGGTCAGCTCATCGAACGTAACGTGAACTGTTTCCATGATATTTCGGGTTCTCTTGTTGTAGATTCGGTAACCCTTCTTGTTTGGTGCATAACCAACAAAAACTCCAATATCTGCCTTTGCTCTTAATTTACCTAAGTCTTGACCGTCATTCGTTGGATAGCACAAAGCACCAAACACACGAAGGTAGAAGAGATCAGGTTTTCATTCATGAACAAGTTCATATGGAGTTTTTTCATGAGAGGTGTGTATAAGGGAACGATTTTGGGTGTAGCAAGCAGTGGAAATGGCTTCAACCCATAGAAACATTGGAACCTTCAAATAAATTAGCATTGTTCTTGCGGCTTCCACAAGAGTTCGATTTCGTCTTTCAACTACACCGTTCTGTGGAGGAGTTCGTGGAACACTTCTTTGATGACTGATTCCAACATTTTCATAAAATTGAATTAAGTCTTTGTTAACAAACTCTGTGCCATTGTATGTTCGAACAATTCTGTAACACCCCCAAAATTTCACAGCGGAAGCGTTCGGGTCATGGGGTGCTACTAAATCAATATACACAACACAAGGTAATAAAGAATGGAAATTCTATTCCATTTTCAAAATATAGATTCATTTAAGAAATAGTTTTACATCATTGTTTCAAAGTGCGGAAGTAAAGCCCATAAAAATATATGTTGTCCCATTAAAATTTGTATTAGAATGTTTGGAAACACTTCGGATGCCATTCTTCAATGAATGCCTTTGCCATTGCCCACGCCAATAAGTAAACCTGAGAAAAACATGCTAAAATGTCAACACAAAGGTTGGTGAGTTCATAGGTTTAAGTAATCAAGTTTTCAAGTTGGACCACAGTTGCACATATAGCATCTCCATGAATGATACTATATGCAAAAAGAAGGCTATTACGCTAGTACCAAGTTCATGCGACCGAAACTACGACAGTGTGCATGCATCTAGAAGCATGATAAATAAAAGCCCAGCAAGTGTATTTCCAGTACACTCAATCAATACGATATGATATACGCCCGACGTTTGCCTATCCGGTCAAACTCGAACGGGGGTGTCATCCCCAATAGATCTATTCATAACGATCGCGCCTCCCCAAAGGGAACTAACGGTAGCATAGTTGGGATTCAAGGTTGTTTCACGTAATAGTGTTTTCAGTTTCAGGTCCGAAAAGAGTTTTGCATGTTTCTCACCCCAAAGTTTTATAAAGCAAGTAAATAAGAGTAAAAGTGGGGCTATAAACTCACCTTAGCAGTTCGGTGAATAAGTACAAAGAGATCGAGTGTGATGAAGCAGTGGCTCCTACCCGGAACCTAAGAACGAGAGGGCAAGTCTCAGTTTGCAGTTTTGTGTACTCACGACTCGAAGTGTGTAAATAAAGTCAAGTGTTTACAAGTACTTGTGTTTAATGTTGCTTGTGTGGCAGAGTTTATGTTTAAAATGTTTAGAAGGGCTTGTAAGTATTTTTATTAGTTTTGAAACCTATTAAAAGTTTAAAGAAAGTTTGCTAAAAGACATGAAGTGGAGGGTGAAAGCTATCAATTTGTGAAACTTGTATCAGAAAAGATAATAAAAGGGAAAAACAGCCATTCATGGGAATCGAACCTGTGACCCCTTGTTTGACTGCCCAACACCTCATCCAACTGAGCTAGGCATCTTTTAGTGTTTTACTATACAGTTTACATATATTTATCTTGTGTCTATTCTGTTTCCTTTCTAGCTATATTGCAAATTCCTTTCCAGCGTACTGAGCATGGTTAGCATGCATTTTACGTTTTCAAATAAAAGTATAGATCGAGTTTTCGAATAAACTACGTTTTCAAATAAAACGAAATACGTGTAAACAAGAGTATAGATCGAGTTTGCTTACAATGTGAAGGGTGTACGAGTGAGATAAATGACCAAAGGACTAGAACCCGACTAGCTTTCCAAAATATAACCCGAAACGAACTTAACGAAAACGATCTCTTAACTTATGGAAATAGAACCCGAAACTTTGTTTCTCCTTCTTCTTCTCGGCAGTGAACAATGAGTAACAAAAGTTGTGTTTTGTTTGTGAGAGTTTGATTTTGAATGTGTATCAAATGTGTGTGTGTCGATGGGTTATAAAGGAAAAAAAAGAATCCAAGCTTGGCCTAGTTACTAGTGGGTATTAGAATGCAAGTTCAAGTTATAGTATTAACCATGTAATAAGTTGTAAAGGGTCTTGCATAGATTTGGCAAGATTCAAAGTATTCTTGGTGCTTGAGAGGGGGGTGCTCGATGCATAGCAAGTCTAGGTGGGGAATCAAGGTGGTGATCTTTGTTTGATGGACAATAGTGTGTATGGATCTTGCACTTCTCTAACCATGCATAAAGGGAAGCAAAGTTACTTGCACAAATTATTAAGTTTGCATGTGAATGCAAGTTGTCAAGGAAATGAGGGTGATGGGTGAGCATGCTTCGACTGAATACAATCCTCGGGGCATGAATTTGTGTCGTCTTTGTCAAGTGAAGGAGATGATCAAGCATGCTTGAGGTTAAGTCCTTGTCAAGGTAGGGATGGATACACTAGGTCTCTTTAGGTGTTTAGGTCAAAAGTAATTCAACTATTGTTTAGGCTATAGATAATTGTTAATAGGGTGGCTAGACTTTGCTTTGTCTCCTCTTTGAACTACATATACATGCATGTACATATTAAAAAAGTAGAAGACCAAAGTGAAGTTTGTTTTTGTGTTTTGGTTGCTTCGCTTGAGTCACAGAAACCAAAGAATAAGACACCACAATATTACAAGCCAACTTGCATGACATAAAAATGACCAAGTGATGTTTTGTTTAGTATTTTGCGTTTTAATGAGGTCACAAAAGCCAAGGAAAATATACCAAAAATTACACATGCATAATTGAGATAGAAATTTCAGCAAAGGTGCGTTTGGATTTGAGAACTAAAAGGCTAGGCCCAAGACTAATTAAGGTAAGTTGGGTTGGGTTGGTTTGTACACGAGAGCCCAAAAATAAATGAATTGGATTGGATCGGGTTTGGGTGTTTAGTATTTGAGCCCAAAAAAAATGAATGATGGATCGGGTAGTGTTGGGCTTAGAGGCCCGGTACGAGATAAAATATAAAAGTTTATTATATATTTATTTTATATAATTTTATTATCGATGTCGTGAAAAGAAAAAAAAAGAATATCCCGTGACTTGTCGTGTTTAAAGTTCGAAACGAAGAAGAAAAAAAATGTAGCCGCGAAAAATTAGTGGGAAAATTTACGGTTGTTTGATTAGTTTGATTAGTGGGAAAAATGTAGCCGCGAAAAAATGTAGCCGCGAAAAAAAGAATATCCTGTGACTGTATTGTTGAGTCGAACCTGAAGCTGTTTGATTAGTTTGATGATGACATCTGGAGTTTCATCCTTTGTCCTCAAAAACTTTACCCAAGTAAATCGAGAGTAGTCATTGATAGTGTCTAAATACTCTTCATTTTTGTACCATTTAAACTGAAAAACATCTGAAAACACTCAGAAATGCATCAAAATGATAAAAATATCACAAATAAGTGTTTTATGTGTTTTAAATGCAAAAATATCAAAATCTGGTGAAAAACGTATCAAGTTTGCATAATTGGCAGTTTTAGTCCCCCAAGTTTCAAAAGTTGTCAAAAACAGTCCCTGGTAAAACAAAATAAAGAAAAATGTCATTTTAAGTCCTTAGGGATTCATGAGTTGTCAAAATTAGTCCTTGAGATTTAAAAAAATTGCAAATTTACAACTTAGGTCCCTAAACTTTCAAAAATGTCAAGTTTAGTCCTTGGAAATTTGAAAATGTCAAACATAGTCCTTGCACTATTGAAACTTGTCAAAAGTGACCCTTGTGTGAACTTTGGTATATTGGCAGAAATGGTCCTCCAAATTTCAGAAATTACAAAAAGATCCCTATCATTAATAAGCCATGCCTTGTCAAAACTGTTTTAGACCCCTGTCACTTATACACATTTGGCCCCTGCCATTTCCTTTGACCTCCCCATTTTGGACCCCAAGTCAAACCAAAGTCAAACAACGCCCATAGCCCGCCCACCTGTCCTGTTTATCCCTCCCACCTGTCTTCCCCAAGTTGCCTGCAACTCTCACTCTCCCATCAACTCACCTTTCCCTCCACCCCTCATCATCACAGCCCACTACAATAAATGCCACCCCCCCTAGCTGCAAAAATCAGAGCCTACAGTCAAATATAGTCTTTCCCGCCAAAATGATCCAACGACCAAAATGCTCCAAACTCATCCATTGGCCAAGCTGAGAGGTGGGATGTGCTCAGAGACACGTGGAAAGCTATTTTGCATATAAAAAGAGGAAGAAGGAGGAGAGAAGAACCAGTAGTTAATTTTTATTTTCATATGTATGTCGTTTTTCATGTTTATGTCTTTAATTAAGCTCTAAGCTGAAATCTTTTGTTGCATTATATCAAACTAAGTTATTTAAGTGTATTACAACTGTTTTCAAGTGCCAATTCAAATTGTGTTAACATCTCATGCTCTATGGTCCACTGTTTCAAAATTGAATTTCCAACTCTTATGTTTAAGCTCCAAGAAGCTTTATTTTAGTTCAAATATGCTTATTTGAGCTTAATATAGCTTTTAATAAGCCTATGAAATAGATTCAACCAATATTGGTTCCAGGTCAACAAAAGTCAAACTTGGTGGAATTTTGGTTCAAGCAGGTTGGAAATGGAATGGGGTTGTTGCAGAGCAGTGTTTGGGTTGGAATTGGATTAGAATAGTTGTAATGGGTTGGTTTAAGCTGCAATCTTAGCTGGACATTTGTGAGCTTTTTATTCTCATTTTCAATTTTAATGCAGTTTTAATATTGTGCTTATATTTGAATCTTTGGTCATTAAATATGTTTAATTAGTAGTAATTAGGATATTAGAGTTAGTTTAAGTGATTGAAAGAGTTAAATCAGTGGTTAGTCTAGTTAAAATTTACAAAACAGTTATAAAAAGGTGTGTTTGGATCAGTAGGTGAAACTGTATTAGAAGGTTATTCAGTAGTTAGAATTTGTTGGTTTATGCTTGTTTATCTCATTTGAACTCATTGCAGTCATAATATTGCACCTTTAAACCTTAAAAGTCAAAATCACACATCTACTGTCTTAATAGCTTAACTGTTGGAGTTTTTGTAAAATCAAACACTTGTTTTGTGTTTAGAATTTATAGAAATAGCTTTCAGTAGTTCCATTTCACCATAATATATCATAATCAGTCAACAAATTGAGCTCAAATCTCATAAAAGTCAACAATACTAAACTGCTTTCAAAAGTCAAAACTGAAAAAGTGGTTTTGAGCCTATCTAAGAGGATTTTTCATTAACTCATTTCTGAGCCAAACCTAGTGAAACTTGGTGTTTTAAACCTTCAGCTGGTCTATTTCCTTATTGTCATTTTTGTAGAATTTTAGAAATTTTCTATAAGCCTCAAATAAGCTTGTCAAACAGGGCTTATGTGCCCTGTTCACAAACTCAGTCAAAGCTGAGTTTTCTCAAGTTCTTGCAGAGCTTGTCCAGAGCTCAACAGAGCTTCTCTTGGTCTTATTTTTGGTTTACAAGCACCTAGCCAGGTCTAGTATAGATTTCAATAACTGGTTTTGATTTCCAGCTTATTGGTTGGCTTGTGCTTAAGCTCAAAGTTGAGCCCTCAAACTGTTTTAAGCACATAAGCTCATATAGCCAAATCTGTGTAATTTGCATTTCAGTGGTTTAAGATAAAGGATATTAGTTGCATTTGAGTATTTTTAGCTTATTAAAGCTTCTGTGAGAGATTGGTGCCCAGTTTGAACCTTGTGCTTATTCCAAGTGCTTATTACAATAGCACTTACATTGCAGTTTCAATTTCTTCCACATAAGCTACTGTTTTTCTATTTTTCTCAGCTTTAGAATATTAAATTAGACTTATAATTCAGAAAAGTTAGTTTTCTGTTTTTCAGATTTTTCCAAGTTAGTTTTCTATTTTTCTTCAATTTAATCAATTTTTAGTACTTTTTAATTAGCATTTAATACAAATAATTCAGAAAAGTTCCAAAAAAATAATTTTTCATTTTTCTTAGGTTAAGATAAATATAAAAAGTAAAAAAATTAATTTTCCAGATTTTTCATAGTTTAATTTGTAATTTTTAGTAATTTAATTAGTTTTAAATAGTTTAAAATTCCTAGAAAATAGAAAAATAATCAGAAAAATATAAAAATAGTTTTGAAAATTCTCTTTTGTTATTTTAGATTTTTCCAAGTCATAATTTTATTTTTCTAGCTTTATTTCCTATTTTCTTGTAATTTAGGTTATTATTAAATAGTTAAAATTAGTTTTTAATTAATAATAATTAGAAAAATAGTCATAAAAATAATTTTCTTTTTCTTAAAATTTTCTTTTATCATTAGGTTTGTAAAAATATTATTTTCATATTTTTAGGATTAATACTGCTTCAGTTTCACATTTTCTTGTGTACGTCACGTAGTTTTTAATTCAAGTTTTATAAAAACATAAAATCAAAAACATCATTTTGCAAATAGTGATAGCGTTTATTTAATAGAATTTATCTTTTTAATTTCCTTTAATTTGTATTTAAGCCCCTGTAATTTACAAAGCTTTTCTTTAGGTATAAATAACTCAAAATCCTTACTGATCACTATCCTTAGTGATTATTCGACATCTGATTGTGTTAAACACCATTCATCCTCCGTGGGACTTAACAACCCGGGAATCCACTGTATTCTCCTGATCTAAATTGCATTTGGTGTTTGAACTGTTTTAAGTTCCTTACGGCTGGTCATTCGCAAGTGGCTAGCTTGCGTGAGAAAACTTGACGGTTTTGCACCAATCAAATTTTGGCGCCGCTGCCGGGGAGGCTGTAAGCGTGTTCTAAGCATTTTTTAGACCCGTACTTGCACATATACCACCTTTTGTAAAAACAGTTTTTTTTTTTTGTAAAGTTATAACAAAAATCAAAAAGTTCATTAACACTTTTCCTAAAGTGTTAAAAACACCAAACAAAATATAAAACAACAAAACAATCGTAACGTTTTCTAGCTTGTGTTTCTTTTAAGGTGATTCTTAAAGAAATACGATTTGGTTAAACGAGACGATACCAAAAATATTGTCCAAAAGTTTTTAAACCATCATCACAAATCTATACCTACGTCTTTTCAGTGGTACTTAATATATACATAAAAATCAACCACCGCAAATCAAGGCAGTACACCTACTAACTGGGGGTGTGACCATAATAAGTTCCCGAACAACAGATTTAAAACTTGCCTTTGTGTCCTTGTGATTTGGTGTACCTTTTTCAAAGAAGCCATTTCATTTGTGATTATTGGTTAAGTTCACTTGTCGTTTTGCCTCGCATTTGTTTTGAAAACTGATTTTTATACTTAGTGCATGCGCACTCGTTCTTCCAGTTCTACAAGTCCACTTTCTGAGCTTGCAAATATTCCTCGTAGACGTAGAGGACGTTCTGCTCCTTCAGCCGTGACTGAGGAACGTCTACCACCACCACCCCCTGCCGTAATGGCAGAAGACAAGCCGATGAATGAGCTTCTCCAAGCACCCATCGAGGGTTACGGAGATGCTATTGTTGTCCCAGCCATCGTGGCTGATACTTTTGAGCTCAAAACTGGGTTACTTAATCTGGTAACCCAAAGCCAATTCTATGGTTTTGAGCGGGATGATCCTCATGCACACATTCGATGGTTTAACAAGATTGCATCTACCATCAAATACAAGAATGTCCCACATGAAGCAATTAAGCTTCTTCTGTTCCCATTTTCCATAGAGGGACAAGCCCGGAATTGGCTTGAGAAACAACCCCCTCGTTCCATTGAGACATGGGAAGATCTAGTCACAAAGTTTGTTAACGAATACTATCCTCCATCCCGAACTACAAGTCTTAAGAATGAGATAATGAAATTCTCTCAAAGATTTGATGAATCATTCGGGGAGGCGTGGGATCGTTACAAAGAATTGCTCCGTAAGTGTCCGCATCATGGTTTTACCGAGTTAATGCAAATGGATACTTTCTACAATGGTCTGAACCAGACTAACCAAGACTCTCTAAATGCCTCCGCGAGAGGTAATTTCTTGAGCAAGACCACAAAAGAAGCCTTGCAAATCATTGAAAACAAGTCCCAGGTCCGTCCTTTCCGCACAAAGACATATCAGACTCAGTCTAATGCTGGACCTTCTACTTCATCTCCCGTGAGTACATCTAGCACCGATGCTAAGATTGACAAACTCACAGATATTGTTCAGGCTTTGGTTCTTGCTAACCAAAAGAAAGTCACTTTCACACAGACACCATCATATGGTGAAGTAAAGAAAGTTGAAGTTTGTGTTACTTGTGGTGGTCCTCATGCATACTACAACTGTACTGCCACCGATGGTAGTCCTTTTGAAGCCAATGCTATAGCCGGTACTTCAAATCAAGGAGGTAATCAATACCGTCCTCAAAATGAACCAAACTACCGAGCTAATACTTATCAGGCACCACTCGGTTTTAACCAGAATCCTAACCGGAATCAGAACCAACCTAGAATGAACCAAGGTTATCAAAACCAAGGTAATTTCTATCCCGGACCAAATCAAGGTTTCCAACATCAAGGAAATCTTAATCAAAACACTTTCAATCGAGGGAATCAATTTCAGGGAAATATGAATCCTAATCAAGGGAATTTTGGTTATAATCAGAACATACGACCTCAAATTATCCCTCCACCTCCTCCTGTATCAACATCTGATGAGCTTTTAAAGCAATTCATAAAGTCTCAAGAGGAGACAAACAGGTTGTTGGTCAGTCAGATCGCTGAGTTAAAGAAATCTTTAAATGATCGACCCTCGGGCTCAGGTACTTTACCTAGCAACACGATCGCTAATCCGAGGGGCGATGCAAAGGCGATCACAACCAGAAGTGGTACTTCATATGATGGACCCGCTATTCCTACTACCTCTTCTTCTTCTCTCCCGAAGGTAGTGGAAAGTGAACCTGAGGCTACAAAGGACAAGGAACTTCCTACTAATAACGGAGGTACCAGCAATGTCCATCCTCAGGTTGTCCCGAAACCCAAATCCAATCCAGGAGTTGTTTTTGAACCTCCTGTAGCTCCCATTGAAAATACCAAATCCAAATCTTCTATTCCTTACCCATCACGTTTGAATGAGCAAAAGCTCCGCGAAAAAGCCAATAATCAAATGGACAAATTTTTTCAAATTTTCCAAGAACTACATTTTGACATAAGCTTTGCGGATGCTATCATGTTGATGCCCAAGTTTGCATCAACTCTCAAACACATGTTAAGCAACAAGGAAAAACTGTTTGAAATGGCTAAAACTCCTCTGAACGAGAACTGCTCTGCAGTTATCTTGAAGAAGCTTCCCGAGAAGCTTAGAGATCCTGGAAAGTTTCTCTTACCTTGTGTATTCCCAGGAATGGTTGAATGCTTTGCCTTAGCTGATCTTGGTGCAAGCATAAACCTGATGCCTCATTCAGTATGGAAGAAACTTTCTCTTCCGGACCTTACTCCTACATGCATGACTCTCGAGCTTGCAGATCGTACAATATCCCGTCCTCTTGGAATTGCCGAGGACGTATTTGTGAAAGTAGGAAAGTTCCATTTTCCAGCTGAC
>BPTQ01000006.1:184410105-184461964 GCA_019973895.1 Chrysanthemum seticuspe
AAAAGGTACGCGAAGTCAGTAGTTCACTTGGCCCGATGATAACTAACAAAAGACTAAGGTGAAAGAGTTGATATTACTGCTACCGCTGTAGGCCACGATTAAAACGCCCCCTCTTCACACTTATCTTATGTAAACCTACTATTAGTGAACAAATAAGTTCTTACCGTAGAAGCATACGTTAAGAACTCCCCCTCTTCTTCACACTTAAAAAACTAAAAAGCGTACCAACTAAGTATAAACTCTTATATACCAGTTTGCCGAGGTTTGAGTACATTCTTGGCTCGAAGAATAATAGCCCAGTAGAAGTGTACTACAAAGAGTGATTCTCAGCAACCAACTGTAGAAGTGAGCCTAACTACTCAAATAGCTGTTTCACGAAGGCCAATTACGAAGTGCATATTTGTTCGGAATCATCATGTTGATGTATACATGAAGCATTAACCGGAAGCACTTTGTCGATAAACTCATCAATCCGAGTGAAGATGTCAACCAACGGCTCTTAGAAGAGAAAAACTCCATGTGAAGATAACCCGATAAGAAGAGGCTCGGTTCTTACATGAGTTTAGAGCCGTATGACCATTTATATTCTCAAATATCAATCAACAATGCAAAAAATTCACACTTCTTCTCCCCCTCAAGAATTGCATACGGAGATGCCATTCTTGACTAAATAAGTGAAAATCATCCGAATGTTCTATTCACACTTCTCTCCCGCAAAATCAACACATGATGTCGCCATCTTCATTATAATCGAGCAAGTGGAATGAGAAAAACAATCAGTGGTAGCCCGGTTCACTTGATGACTGAAGCGCATGGAAAAAGTATGAAGTATGTTGATGAGAATGGTCATAATAAGAAGATTTCTCTTCTTCAGAAGATAATGCGCACTGAAACGTACACATTTCTTTTCTTTGGAGTACGAGGCCTGAACTGAAGTGAACAGACGTCATAATCTCTCTCTTTTCAACTCTCTTAGCAAAACATGTAATCAACCCCATTATCATTCAGTAGGCTCTTTGTCGTGACAGCTGATGGAGAAAACCCAATATGATGAATTTGACCCTGAAGTAAACTAACCCAAACTCGTGACTTAAACTTGCACATATGTAACAAAGAGCGGTGACGAGACTTCATGCCCATTTGAATCTCTATGTACTCTATACTCTTCAACCAACCAACCATCGAGTATAGGACGTATATCACCTCTTGAAAATCGACAATTGAATGTGACACTGAGCACTACAACGTAACTCCTTAAAGTGATAGTTATATTGTTAAGGTAAGAGCCCAGTTCCCCCAAGTGGTAAAAGAAAAGGTAAAAGTTACCCAATAATAACTAGATTTCCAAGTCTTTGTTTTTAATGGTAAGCTTGAACAAGGATCATGAAGTATCTTCATCCATCCATCCCCGATACCTTCAGATACTAAGTACACTTGCTCGTGTTATTTCACTTCAACATCAAATAAATAATAGTGAATTAACCCCGTTGTCACATCTTCTGATTAAAAGCTCAAATCTAGCCTCTTTTGACGTTTTAATTGAAATATGATAATGGTTTCATCCCGACCATGGTTTAATGAGCATAACCCCGTAAAACTTTGAAATAACCAGACTGCCATGACGAATATCCAAACACACATCCAATTCATGAAGTACACCCTTTTATCCCTTCTTCGAAGCAGAAACCGTAGCAGCAGCATCAGATAAGATCCCGAAATACACTTTCCTTTCTCCAGGATGAATCCATCATTACGGGATTTTACAATTCTATAGTTTAAACCGAGAAATAGTTTCTTTCGCGGGATTTTACAAAACCAAGAATAAACCATAAGATAGATCCAGAAATGCACATCACTAATACCAGGATGTTTCCATTGTCACGGGATTTTACAAGTCTATGATTTAAACCGAGAAATAGGTTCTTTCGCGGGATTTTACAAAATCAAGACAAAACCGTAAACAATGTCAGCTTGAATGTGTTATGACAACTTTGGTTTCGGTGAATATCTGTTTTAGGGGAACATGCAGTGGTTCATTATCCAACATCATCAACATCAACAATCATCCAGTCAACACTATGGTAAATACATCAAACACGCATTCTGTCGGCTATTGTAGTGACAACATGGTGAAGTAAACCCGATATGCCAAACTTGATCATGAAGTGAAAGTCTCCAAATTTGTTACTTAACCTTGCACTAATCCTCGTGAAAAAGAAACGGTGTACCCAATGTACAAAACCTCTTGACGTATCCTCAACTGTGTGAGACACCGAAGTGATAGTTACAATTTGGCTCTAGAAAGAATCACAAAAGTAACTAAATAGCCAAGTCTTTATCACACTCCTTAAACGCCCAAACAAGTCATCTTCGCGGAAGGGTAGAAAGAAAGATGATGAAATAAGTAAACACGTCCGGAAAACCTCACATCAAATCCAAATAAGAAATACCGTCCAAACAACCCCGCAGTCAACATTTTTCAATAAACACTTCAAGCCGTGACAAAATATACTTCGTGAAAATGCATAAACCATAGTATCAAATCTCATAACCCAACAAATCTCATCATCATACCCAATCTCATTTAGTCGAAAATCTCATTGTCAAACCACATAATCAACTTACAACACACACATCTCAAATCATTATTGCAGGACCAGATCAATAAAACCGAACACGAGCCTCGTCGATATCAATTACTAATTCAAGCCATGAATAATATCACCCGGGAGAAAATTTATTAGACCAAACATACCACTCTTAGTCCAAAATTTATTAAAACAATAAGTCTTAATAAACCTTTCGGATTATAACAGAAATGGCAACCCATCAGATTCAACATTGTATACAGCCCATTGCATCTTTCAAGTCAGCCCAATTCGAATCAATATCAAAGCCCATAGACGAATTATAACAGAAAGCCCAAGGTCTAGTTCAAATATGTGAAGCCCACTTCCAAACTCACACAAGTATTCGGTGTTGTGTATACCATAAGTACTCACACATTTACCCTAAACCTAAAGTACAAGTGATAAACAAAACGCCTACCAACAGACAAAAGCATCTCTCCCATCTAACTTCACTCATCAAAAATCTGATCTCTCATAAATCCGCCTCATTATTTCACAAACAACTCGCTACCCATCATAAGAACCAAGCAATCTTTTAAGCACGCCACAGGGATGGCTTTGAGCCTTGTAACTGCCACAGGGATGGCTTGTTGGTTCATCGATTTGGCTTCAATAACAATCCATGAAAGATGCTACAAAGTCTCGTTCTTCATGGCCTAATAAGGGTCTCGGGTAGGTTTTCATATCTGATGTGTTGTTGAGTTTTTTAAACGAGCAAAGTAACTAAATATAACATCCTTGTTATAGTTTAGTACTTATTGTCTCGGATAATTAGTTGGAGTGATCTCCATATACGGTCTATGATGAAATAGTGTAAAGCTCATGAGATCTTGAATGATCTATACAAGAGTTTCACAAATCTGAGATCCCAACAAAACCTGTATTTCATTCGAATGAGACTTAATATTCCTTGTGATTTATTTATCTTTAAACGAATTAAGGAGTTGGGTTAACAATATTGTTAACATAACTACTTTCATTTCGGATATTAGAACAATTAACGGCTCTTATTTTCACTTCATTTTGCTTTCGGACATGTTATCTTGATCAATGATGATTTCCTTTGGATTTTATATGAATCTGAGAATAGACTCTTTGAGAAGTCATTAACTCATGAAAAAGGAAAGCCTGAGAACTTGTATTGAAATACTTTTCTATTTGAGTCTTGGTTAGGAATGAGATATATGGTATTAGTTGACTGATGATGGTGTTGTTTGACTGATATTTGGTTTAGACCTGAGGTCGAGTAGTAGTGTGGTAAAAGGTATAGAGGTCGTGTGTCATTTTGAATATGGTATTTGTTGTTGTGGTCTATGGTCTGGTCAAGTCTTCTCCTTCATCTACCTTTCTGTCTAAGTCGCTAGGTCAAGAGTCAAGTCGCTAGCAACATGTCACTAGCACTTAGTCGCTAGCACTTAGTCGCTAGCACTAAGTCGCTAGCACTAAGTCGCTAGCACTTAGTCGCTAGCACTTAGTCGCTAGCACTAAGTCGCTACGACTTGTTCAGTAACAAGTCGCTAATTTTGTCCTTAAGTCGCTAGCATAAATCGCTACTTAAGTCGCTAAGATGAGGTACAATGAACCTGGACAACATAAACAGCCAACTCGCTAACTAGAACTTGTACAAGTCGCTAGTAAGATGTTTTAGATTTTCCGGCGAGTTTTCCGACAGTATTTCCGACCATCTTCATACAAACCCAGAAAACAGCCTATGAAAATTATTTTGACCACAGTTTGACTTTGTTGACATAAACAGATATTGACAGCATCGTAACGTCACCAATATTTTGACCACAAATATACACTGATTTTTTGTACCCAAAGACTGATAAAGGTGAGACAAACACTGTTTAGACAACTTGACACACAACAGATATTCAATGAAAGACCAATAGTTTATTGACCAAAAGAAACTAGTTTAAAAACTGTTAAGAATAAAAGATTCAACCAAAAGATGATAAAAAACAGTTTCAACCAATATTTCGAGCCAACAAAATCAATAAACCACAATAACCATAGTACAAAAAGACCACACAAATCAAAGAAACACAACAACCTTGGCTCTGATACCAATTGTAGGATCGTTATTTTTAGTGTGTTGATGATTCGGGTGG
The DNA here is from genome assembly GCA_019973895.1 of Chrysanthemum seticuspe. Classification (NCBI taxonomy): domain Eukaryota; kingdom Viridiplantae; phylum Streptophyta; class Magnoliopsida; order Asterales; family Asteraceae; genus Chrysanthemum; species Chrysanthemum seticuspe. The sequence goes on from BPTQ01000006.1 coordinate 184,414,850, forward strand.
TCTTGGGAGATCAAAATACATGTTTTCCATTTTAGAGAGAGAAAGTAGAGAGAGAGGGTGTTCTTGCTAGAGAATTACACAAATTGTAGAGTATTAGATTATGAAGCACCACCCCTTCCATGGATGGAAGGGGTATTTATAGTTACATAAGACACGACCTCCTATCGGCCTGTGGATCAGGGATACAGTGGGTAAAGACCCGTCCTTCCTCCACGGTGTTGCACTAAACTAAACTACGCTACTAAATAACTAATAAACTGCTAAGTAACGTAAATAACGACAAGTCACGACACGTCTACGAGCTAACTTATGCTAGATCATAATTGGGGTGACCGACACTTTAACATGTAATTTTCTAATTCCTAACAGCATTTGTTCAACTTTCTGATCCCAGCATCCCCTGGAGGTTCCCTATCTTCTTTCAATTGATCCTGGGCTTCACTTGCTTTCGCAGCTTCCTCAATGTACCTCTCCATATTATCCATTAATTGGATCAATATATTGATGAACTCATGAATTTCCATTCCGGTATGGTTTTTGAAGGAAATTTCAGTCACATGTAGATCAAAGTCTGCTGAATATTCCCCATTGATAAATGTCTGAAATTGTTTGTGAATCATATGAAGTACGACCATGGAATTATCTTTTATTATCTTCCCGTTGGTGAGCTGATTCTTCAATTGTTCAAGGTAATCAAACAATGTATTCTTAAGTGAAGGTAAATCCTGACGGAAAAGAGCACTGCATGTCCGATCCATGGATGTGGATAACACTTGTGATATGTGGGAATGAAGCAGTAAGTAAGGTTCAATACTACATTCAACATGTAATTTCTGCTGGGGTTCATTTGGGTTGGACTCAAGGTGTGATGGGTTTAGATCATCAGTTGTAGGATTTGTTAAGGTCACACATTCTGAATAGTACATGCTTTGTCTGCAGTCCGCTAAATCATAAAGTTTGAGCACTTTAGAAATCACTGGATCAGTAGATTGAGCCATGAGTGTTGGATTCTACGGGATTTTACAATTATTTGATTAAACCGGGAAATTGATTCTTTCACGGGATTTTACTAAACCAAAAGAACAACCGTAAGAATGTATCACGAAGAAGTAACAGGTCTAAATGAACAGGTAGCTAACAACACAACTCGCTTAAGCAATTAACTCGCTAAATAGCCAAGTCGCATTAGCATCAACTCGCAACACAATCAACTCCCTTAATGAATCAAGTCACTAAATAGCCAACTTGCTTTAGTATCAACTCGCAACACAATCAACTCGCTTGAACACTAAGTCGCTTAAATTAACTCGCTAGCGTTACAACTCGCTAAATAGCTAAGTCGCTTTAGATCTCAAGTCGCTTAAAGAAACAACTCGCTTAGAACCCAAGTCGCATAAAGATCAACTCGCTAAACAGCTAAGTCGCATGTACGAACTCGCATCAAATAACAAAGCAACTCGCTTTGAAGAAAAACAAGTCCGAAACTCAACTCGCTTCATCCTTCTTTCACAAATAACCACTTTATCAATCCAAAACAACCAAACCACACTGATTTAAGCCTTCCAATTCAAAACATAAACACATATGATGAACCTAAACACAAAAGTACAAGAAAAATTCAAACTTTAACACTAGAATTTGTCCAAATGAATCAAACTCTCCTAAACCCTTAATACCCCAAAGACCTTATGAAATCCACCAAAACAAAGAGCATGAAAGATGAGTGATCAAACCTGGCTCTGATACCAATTGTTAGATATTGGATTTCACAAACACTCTAAACCATAATCAAAGTAGGCGTATAAGTATGTTAGAGAGAGAAAGTTCTAGTGAGAGAAAGGAAGAGAGTTGGGAACTATAGTGAGAGAAAGAAAAATATTATTATGAGCTCCAACTCTCTACCTTGGGAGGTAGAGAGTATTTATAGTCTTACATAAAAAGCCACACAACGAGCTGTGGATCAGGCATACAGTGGGTAAAGACCCGTCCGTCCTCCACGGTGTTACTTAACTAAATACTACTTAACATAAAATAACAATGACTACGAGCTTTCTAACGAATACATATACTTGAGGTGACCGACTCTTTAATACCTGGAATTTCTAATTCCTAACAATCCCCGTAATCAACGTTGTCATCAATTTAAGCCATGATTCAATATACTATGTGAGAATGTGTAGCCCAAAGATTCAAACTTCATAACCTATCGAATCTCATCATCCAATCGCATATCATCAAATCTTATTTTCACAAATCTTTTCATCACATAATATTTCAAGTCCGGTCCAAATAACTGTTCAACCCGATCTGGTCAATGTAATTTCTTGCAATGATCATCTCATGCATTCATATATCTTTGTCATATAACAAATTGCAAAGAATTTGACCCGGCTCCAAGTCCAATTAAAAACCGTTTGAACCAACACTTCAATACCAAATCAATAATCCCGGACAAGAGCCTCGAACATATTCAAGATCAACTAAAACACAAGTCGTGAACAACTACCTCGTGAAATATTATCATACCAAATAACCACACTCGTTTACCGAATATTTAAAAGTTTGTAACCAAAGCAAGGCTCGGCCTATATTTGTCCAAAAAATATTTCATGCGTGGCCTAGTCCAAAACATGGTCAGCCCGATAAAGCAAAGACATGAAGCCCAAGTCCAATATCACACACTAATAATCGTATGTTTTATGAGGCCCACGATCAATCTGATCCAAAAATTGTGAGAAATAGTCACACGGCCTAACAAAAATTACACACCCGATCCAAATAAAACACACCTAACCGGATATAACAAATATCAAACCCTAATCACTTGGGTATACAATACCTCTTAACACCCCTAAAAGTCCTCATATCAAACCCTAACAACTCGTTCATCCGCCCCCATCATTAATATTACACCTCAAAACCCTAAAATTACTCCAACAACAAATATGCTCTTTATCAAAAGAAATCCGCCTCCAATATCACATATTTGCATCTCCATTTCAATTAATTCGAACTCACAAAGAAAAACAAAGCCACAGGGATGGCTCGAATTGGTTATTAAAACCACAAGGTTGACTTAATCGACTTGTAACAGCCACAATGATGGCATGAAGCTTGACACCAAGGTAGGTATATAGACTCATGATTTTGTTTCAACTCGAGCATGAAGGGAAGATGATAACACTCTTGTTATTGTCTTTTCCATAAAAGATTCGTATAAGAAATGAAGTTTATCCTTCAACAAAAAATAGATCTATGATGACTTGATTTCTCGTGAAAATGCCAAAATGGTATGATGTATCCTTGAATCGAACGAGAAAAAAACAAGCTGAGATCTTTTCAAAATTAATTCATTTTGTTCTCCATTAACCATTGAATCTGTGATGATGTAATTTTGTGTAAAAGGACCTTAAATGGCTTAGTATTTCAATCAATATTACACAAGGTAGACCTGAGATTCTTTTGATTTATTCATTTTCTAGGAAGATTAGGATAGATGAGAGTTTTGAGGTTGTTGCATTTGATTATATTTGGCAGTGTTAGTTTGGGAGATGATTGATACATTTGGACAACTTCTTATAGATTGAAGTTGTGGTTGGACTGATGATGGGTTTAACCCTGAAGTCGTGTGATGTATTGATTTATATTTAGTATTTGTTGGTCATGAGGTCGAGTTCAAGTTCATCTTCTTCTTCTTCCTTTCTATCAAGTCTAGTAGGCAAGTCGCTATTTTGACACAAGTCGCTATAACATATTTCAGTTTGACTCAAAAGTCAAACCGCCACCAAGTCGCAAACATTTTTCACAAGTCGCTAACATTTCAGTTTGACTCAAAAGTCAAACGGTCACCAAGTCGCTTCATTTTTACCACAAATCGCTAGCTTGTAAAGACAAGTCGCTATCATTTTTGACCCAAGTCGCTACTTTTATTCAGTCACAAGTCGCTAGCTTGATTATAAGTTTTTCCGGCGAGTTATTCCGACCAATTTTCCAACCATCTTCATACAAACCCAATAAACTGCATATGAATATCATATTTACCGTTTTGACCATAGTATGAATAAGCAAGGATGACCAGATTAACATAACCCAGAAAAAACATCATAAGGACTCATTATTTTTGACCCATTTTGACCTCTAAAAAGGACCAGATAAACAACCAGTAGGCATTTTGGACAAAGCATACACAAACAGATTCAATACAGACTTGGACACATGTTGAAACCAGTTTAGACCATGACATATTGACCAAAAGAAGAATACCAAAACTTGTTGAAGAACGGTTTACCCATAAAAAATATTCCGACTACAACAATACACAAAACAGTTTCAAACAAGTATCAAAAAAAAAAAAAAAAATCATCAAAACACAACAACCTTGGCTCTGGTACCAATTGTTAGGATCTTAATATTATTGTGTTTGATGATTCGGGTGGTCTTGGATGATGGAAATACATGTTAGCCATTTAGAGAGAGAAAGTAAAGAGATGGGTGTTCTTGGTAGAGACTTGCTTAACAAATGAAAGGTTAGATTATGAAAGAAGCACCACCCCTTCCATCCTTGGAAGGGGTATTTATAGTTACAGACTAAACGACCTCCTGACGGCCTGTGGATCAGGTATACAGTGGGTAAAGACCCATCCTTTCTCCACGGTGATACACTAAACTAATCTATGCTACAAACTAACTAATAAACTACTAAATAACGTAACAAACGATATGTCTACGAGCTAAATTATGCTAGATAACATTTTTGGTGACCGACTCTTCACTATGGAATTTCCAATTCTTAACAGTATGACATCGATGCATTGTATGGGATTCATCATTGGCCTGAACGCCGAAGAATCTACAACAGAAGCTGCCAGGTTCTTAAGTCGAAGAAGGAAGTGTTCAGTGATAAACGGATCATTGCTATTCAACATGTTACCCTGTCGTCGAAGTGGGACTACACATTCCTTAAGAAGATTGTGGTCAAACGACAAGACGAAGAGGAATATGACTTCTGTGAAGCGGATTTCCAGAGATTGTCTCTAAACGACATTGAAGATATGTATCTTGCAAAGGTACAAGGACGAATGCGACAATTCTCTACAAATATCCAATGCGAATACATCAAGTCATTACTAATCTTCATCAGAAGCAAAGTAATCCAAGAACGTGTAGAAGATATTCAACTTGCCGTGGAATCATACCAAAAGCGCGTTAACCTCACAAAACCACAGCTCGATCTTCCCGACATAAACCAACTTGCTCAGTACACCCTCATCAAGAAACCATTTGGGGTAGTCTACAGAAGTGAACTACACCACAATTGCTTCATGGCGTGCAAAGAGCTACACAAGTTTAGGGATCACACATTGAAGAAAGTCAGGGACGGTTTAGCTTATCAGTTAAAGGAGATACACGACGGCATTGGGTCACCAAAGAAATGGAATTCAAGGGACAGAAGGGATGTTAAGAAGATCATCACTCGGATTGATGAGCGGTTGTTTAGGATGGATCTGATCAGAACTTTGGAGAGTTTTCGTTGGTGGTCATCCAAGCATATCTCTCACAGGCTATCAACGTCCAGAACGCATTCCTGGAGTTATTGCTGGACTAACGGATTCTCCGGGTACCCCTAGATTTGTTTCTCTTATAATTATCTGGATGTGTGATTTATATATGAATATGGCTTGTGCACACATAACAGTGTACAGCCCGTACTTGTAATGAACGGACCCTGTGGTACGCTTCAGTGCCACAATCCTTATAAAAGGAGCGAAAGCTTCTTACTTTTGAGTAAAACTAATCAAAACTTTCATTTTCAAAGTATTGCTCAAAAGAACAAGTACTTCCCCTTATGTTTTTCAAAACCTCAAAAGTTAATATCACTTGTTGAGGGGGAGTATTTGCTTAAAAACTTTATTCACAAAATTGTTCTTCGTGGTAATCTTCCCACAAAACTCGAAATGGACATATTCGATATCAAATTTCGTCAAAAATAACATTTTTTATGCCATTTTTTAGGGGGAGAAAAATTATGTGATAAGAAATATGTTGTGAATTGCTAATGAATCATCGTGCTAAAAAGGCTTAACCAATGAATTGACGAGATCTTAAATGTTAATAACTCGAAAAGACTAGTCCGGGATGGGTAATAATTTCAAGCTAGTTCGCTAGTGATGTAAACGTGTCTCGCAAAGGACTTGTCCGAGTAGAATGTACCATTCAAGAAACTCTTGGTAGACATGAACTTTGACGGGTTTGACAACCTTTCGAGGTTTGTCCATACCTTCAAGGTAGTTATTGGAGCTAGTTGTCACCTAAAAGCTGATAATGTAACTCTTTAACTATGCAACGTAACCATGTCTCGCGAGGGATTGTCTATCTTGAGTTGATCAATTCAAAAGTGCACACTCTTCCCTCACCGTGCAGATTTTTGTTAAAATAATTAAGCACGTGTGGAGGGGGAGTATTTCTGCAAAATTCTAAACTCTTACAGTGGTACAAAATGCTTTTATTCATAACCACTGTGAGAGACTTTCAAGAAAAATTGGTTTTATGGCAACATAGGTTAGTCATGAAGTTATAAGGTGACTAAGGTTAGGAAAAACCGTCCTATGATCCGCCAGAGCCGGAGGGACCTACCCAAGGACACCACCAATTTTTAAAATTATAAGTCCTTAGGTATGATTATAAAAAGGAGAAAATGAGAATCGGAGAAAGAAGGAGTTGAAGAATTAAAAAGAAAAGTAAAGAAAAGGGTGAAAAGAAATAGCCCTCCAGATTATTCAACTTAGGGCAGACACCGGGTTCAATTCATATGCTACTGGTTTTCACTTGATGACACCGGTATTGAAGATTAAAGTCGTCATGGACCCAGTGACGCATGCACTAAATCTTCTTAGCCACTCAAGTTTCTCTCAACAGAAGCTTGTTTCATTCTCACAGGGAACCCTACGTAAACTATCGGCTTTCTCTTAGAGATTGCTGGTATTGAAGCAAGGAGACCCTCTCCCTAGTCTCCGCTCAGGAAAACCAAAGCGCACTATTAAGTCTAGAGCCACGAGATTCATCTAAAGATCTCTTAGGTACACTTGACAATTCATCACTTGTCGTTCAACATTAAAGGACGCAAGTGATCCTTTATCGAGTCCTTCACAGATCTTAGCAATCTGTCAAGAACATTTATGAGAGGTTCACCATGTGATCCTCAGTGATTGAATGGAAACTCCTGCCAGGGTCAACATCAAACAGCCCTGACAGCAGGTCACTTCAGTAACTCCTTGTGGGTTACGCTTAGTGTGTCTCAAACGGTCTACAGTCGTGGGGTGATGCTTCGGTGTATGTTATATATTGGATTTCACAAACACATCATATCATTATAAATGGGGCGTATGGTTTAAGAGTTTAGAGAGAGAAAGTGGGATGGGAGCCTTTCTAGAGAGAGAAAGTGAAAGAAAACTTAGAAGGTTAGATTAAGAATGAAAGGTCCAACCCTCTACCTTGGGAGGTAGAGGGTATTTATAGTTACAAACTAAACGTCCTCCTGTCGGACTGTGGATCAGGCATACAGTGGGTAAAGACCCGTCCTTCCTCCACGGTGTTACTCTAAACTATTCTACGCTACAAACTAACTAATAAACTACTAAATAACATAAATAACTACAAGTCTACGAGCTAACATATGCTAGACTATAATTGGGGTGACCGACACTTTAACATGGAATTTCCAATTCCTAACAAACCCCCCCTAAGGGAGGTCACCCCATGAAATACATTTTGCATCCTAGCATTCTATCTTTGTCTTCTGTTCTGAGCTCGTAGACTTCGATTCTTTAATTCTTCAACATCTGTATCTTTGTGCTTTAGCAGTGATTCTTTAAAGTTCGATAACTTTGTACATTAAGTGGAGGCCTTTATACTGATCCACATCTTTGATGATCTTCGAGCTTTCATTGAGATCATCAGCCACAGTAAATATCTGGATCACCCTTTATTGTGTTGCCATCATGTGAAGTTGTGACTTTTGGACCGACATGCTCACACTTTCTGGATCATGACATCTTTTCGTCAGAGTAGCGGAAGCTTTAACTGGTTTAAGATATTTGCAGCAGTGTAGCAGAAGCATAGTATAAAAATATCTGAGCCAGGTTATGTAGATAGGCACAAGTCATGATTTCTTCAATTAAGTGTGGATGCTGTGAGCATGCGGCTTTGGATTGACTTCTCAATATCGATCAGCTGCAACCGTCCTAGTGTACCTGCAAACAACAGTTAGCAATAAAACACACGAAAGTGTCTTTGATCACTTTCGCTGAAATGAGGTACATGACCTACGGTTCCCCGTTGATCAGTACAAGTACTGCCTGTGATCAGGTAGGATTCCTAAGAATCTCCTTGACAGGGTTTCGCAGTTGTTCTAGTCGTTCTCAAACCGAAACGTCTCAAAGAAGACAACACGGAGTGAGTGAACCAGCGAATTGAGATTCACTGATTGATGAAAAATGATTTGAAAAACAATCGTGTATTTCTTGAAGAAAGAGTTTTGCAATACGATGAAGGTTTTATGAGGAAGATCCATTTTCAATCAAAATACTTTTTATGAGGAAGATCCATTTTCAATCAAAATACTTTTTGTATTACAAAATGAGTACACATGACGAAGGTTTTACACATCGAACGGTTTTTCCAAAAGTATTTTTCAATCAGAGATACTTTTTGTGTTTGAAAATGAATAAACATTCGACGTGCTAGAGAAAAGAAGGTTTGAACATTGAACAGTTTTTCCAAAAGTATTCGTCAATTCCAATCCTGGACCAAGGTAGATTCAAGAGTGAATCGCCCCATCGTTTCTGTCCAGTTGTCACAAGCTTGATCTTTAGAAAAGATCTCACATGTCACCCACCAAGAGCTTGTTTGATGTTGGCTCTAGAAGGATTTCCATCTTCATCGTGAATATTTTTACATATCACTCGGATGTTCTGGCAATACCACAAGGATAAAGCGTAGGACTCTTAATATATTCTTACTTTCCACATTGTGTGAAACAGCAAGTCTTCATTAATTTTGTATCCTAATGAGATATTGTGGATGATCTCTTGGCTCTAGACTCAATTGTGCACATTTGGTTCCTATGCCAGAGACTAGGGAGAGGGTCTCCTTCTTCAATATCAACAATCTCTAAGAGAAAGTCGATAGATTATGTCGGTTCCCCGTGAGAATGAAACAAGTCCTTTAAAGAGGAACTTGAGTAGCTTGAGTAGTATTAGTGCAGTGCGTCACTGGATCCATGACGTCTTGTCTTCAATACCGACGTTACCTTAGTAACCACCAGTAGCATATGTATTGAACCCGGTTTCTGCCCTAAGGTTGAATTATTGGAGGGCTATTTATTTTCACCCTTTTCATATTCATTTCTTTTTCATTCTTCAACCCCTTCAGTGCTTACCGAGACTTTATTCCAGTACTAGCTCAGTCTCAGTCTGCACTCTTCCCATTTCTCATTTTTCTTCTTCTTTTTTTTCATCATACCTAAGGACTCTGCACTATCTTGTGGATTGTCCCTGGGTAGATCCCTCCGGCTCTGGAGGGATCGTGGGAACGAATACCTAACCTAACCATCCTTATATCACCATGCATAAAGTAAATTGGTCGGTCTTTTGGTATTGTTCTTTTCTTTCTTGAAACCAATTGAAAAATCATTTGGAAAAATCAATCAAGGTACTTGTGATATAATATCAAAGCATTTTGTACCTTAATAGTTTTGATCATTTAGAAAACCTCCCCCTCAACATGTGCATATGATTTAGAAATTATTTAGCACATGGAGACAAGAGGACTTTGAAATATTTTATTTGATCACAATTTTCATAGAAAAAGCCATTTGATTTTCTTGGTAAAATTCTCCCCCTCAATATGTGCATAGGATATGTGAAATCATTTTATCACATAGAGGAAAGAGTTCTTTTGAAGCACATCCACGATCATAAAAGCCATTAAGAAAACCATTTAAAAACTCAATCAAGGTACTTTATGTTAAAAAATAAAAGCTTTTGTACCTTGATAGTTTATTTTCTTTTGAAATGCTCCCCCTCAATATGTGCTTCGAGATTCGAAAGCGTTTAGCACTTATGAGAGAGCAGCCTGCACAATTGAATCAAAACGATCACCTTTTCTCAAATTTCATTATTAAATCACAAATTCTCCCCGGATCAAAAATATCAAATCCTTTGAGATTTTGGATCTCAAGTGATTTAATTAGGTTTAGAAAACATGAGAGAATATGTGCTTGGTTTAAATACTCATCTTGTTTTTGGATAAATGCTCCCCCTCAACATGTGCATTATGTATATTAAAATCGTTTGGCACATGGAGGCAGGAGTGCCTTTGAAGGACTAAAACCAATTACATTAAAACAGATTGGAGATTTAAATCACGATTTCTCCCCCTGATCAAAACTTTCAAACCAATTGAGATTTGTGATCCAATTGATTAAAATCATTTAGAAAAGTTTGGGGAAAGACGTGGCAAGATTTAATTTTGAAAAATGACAGATAAGGACCAATTTAAGACATTAAAGATTGTTAGTGTCAGGTATGATTGTTTTAAGAGATCTTTAAGTAAAATAAAACAATTTCACAATCAAACAAGAACATAAAAAATTTCATTTTGACAGATCTTTGAGTTTGAAAGGAAATCATACCATGACATAACATTAAATCTTTAGATCACCACATTTTAACGTACAAACCGGAACTTTTATGAAGAAATATCGTTTGAAAATATTTTATTTTAAATTACTTTCCCCCTCAATCGATGACCGAAGTCGATAATTGAGTGACATAGGTTTTGATAAAATGAAGTCCAGTGATTTTCAAAATTAAGTCCAATTAATTTTCAAAACAATATTTTTCAAAATGTTTTAAAAATGGTATCCTGCACAAAGATACGTTAGGTGGTTGAGAAGCTTATGTTGTTGCTGTAGGGCTTGGAAGAAAAACCGTCTGCTGAAGCAGTGAGACATCTTACGTTGCATTTTAATGCCAACTGAGGTCAAATTAAGCTCCGTTTTTTCATTTGCTGATGAAGAAAACCATCTGCTGATGCAGTGAGACCTCTTACATTGCATTTTTTCATGCCAACTCTCCATAGAAGTCCAATTAAGCTCCGTTTCTTCATTTGTCAACCCAAGATATAGTTACCCTTTCCTTTCGGCATCCAATCATCTTCATTTGTGGGATCCGGATCGGGAACATTTTTATATACCAATATACCTGCATATGTTAGTGAATACACATACAAATATATGGTGGTCGACATCACCCAAACAGCAATCGACTAATAAAAGTCAATCCAACATATCAATCAATTTATATATGGCATGGGAATAATGTGTTTATCAAACTCAAATCATCTAATCCTACAATCATATCCTAGGCACCTAGTCTAGTCCTTCAACGTAAGTTAACATTATTTTTAATTAAGCATATAGGATAATTAAAAAGCCCGTTAGATGATGTAAATTTGAAAACATTCTCCCCCTCAATCAATGACTTATTTTTCTGAAAAGTTAAAAAGCGCTGAAGTCATTGATTGAGTTTTCAATTTTTACGAAAAACTCTGAATCTAATTGATTTTTTAAAGCAACTCATTTACCACCATTTTGTTAAAACAAATACTTTTTTGAAGGAAAAATATTTGAGTAGGAACAGCAGTCCTTCGACATACTTTCCTCATTTTGTTTTAGGATAAGTGCACAAAATATTTTAAAAATTGGTTTAGCGCAACACTTTCCTTTCTTGAAGAACGGGTTGCTATCAGAAATAATAGCAAGCTATTGCTTAAGCGCGGGTCATAGTCAGAAGTAACTGCAAGCCATAGTTTTTTTTTTTTTTTTTTTTTTTTTTTTTTTTTTTTTTTTTTTTTAAAGACATGTTTAGAAAAGAATATTTATACCTTCTGTTCGAACTTCATCTAAAGTCCCGTGCCATTATTGAATGAAATTTCTAAGACCATAGATGTTATCGATACAAGAAGACATGTCTTGAGAAAACAATATTTTTGGTCTTTTTCAAAATTTTCTGATTTTTATGGGTTTTTGTTGATTTTATAATTTTCTATTTTCTTTTGTTGGTTTTATATTTTTGTATTTGGTTTTTGATAAATATATACAAAGATAGAGAAATAGTTTAAGAAGATGATGATACAAGTACCGAGATAAAGAAATCATTCAGCACTTAGTAGAAGATAGAAGTCATCATCTCTTCAACTTTCACCACCAAAGCTTTTGAGGCTCTTGAATCGTCGTCAGAACTTGAGCCTTCAGAAAGTGAGACTTTGGTAGCTTCCCCCCAAACCTACAAACTAAGAACAAAGACCATTTCTCAAAGAAGTAGAAGTGAACAAAAAACGGTCTCATTGAATGAAGCTCAGCACCCCGAAGAACATGAGAACACCAAAGTAACAAGTTGAAACATTGATCGTCTCAGTGGATAGCAAATCCGGAATAACTGATGAAGTCTGATCACATGAACCTATTGTGCGTCCCCGATGTACACATTACTCTTCAAGATTGACCACTTGTCTTATTCAGGGGAACAATACATCAACATCTTCATTTTACCAAATGCATTCCAGTTATCTTCCATATAACCAATCAACCCATAATGTATACAAGTACCCAACCAGAGTAGAGACAACAACATCATACTAACTGGTTGAATCACTGATCTCCTCTACGGATGTCAACTCTAGAATAACTGATTAAACTCAATCATGTGAATATGTTGTCCGACCCTGATGTACATATATATCTCCCTTGATCGTTGCGATCACATCACAATCATCATTACATTGTGTACATGAAGCACTAACCGGAAGCACTTTATCATAAATCATATAGAAGATGCCGATATGCAATATCATCTCACGAACCAAATATTCTTTTCACATATCTTCTAACTGAACACTGAAGTAACACATACCAAAAGTCTCCTGAGACCATTTAATACACCAAAGGCTACGAGATAAACACTAAGTTTCTCTACGGTTATTACCATTGTATTTCCGGGATAACTTCAATCAGGTAGAAGTGTTAAGTTCATCATGTGTACTCGTTGTGCTTTTAGATATATGTATCCTTCCCCCTTGCTGGTTTTGATATCTCAGATTCAGCAAAACATAATATACCCAAAAACTCGAAATCTTGTGAGAAGAACTCAAATAGCCCAAATGAATCATGTGAGAATCAACCGCAACGGAAACTCTCCCTGACTATCTTTACCAATCCATATGCGGACAAATTGAAGTGACCAGTGATGAAGCAAACCCGATATACCAAACTTGAAACTGAAGTAGAATTTTCCACATTTGTATCTTAAGCTTGCACTTAATGATGGAAGAACGGTGTCAAGAATTTATGCTTCAATCAAATTTCTAAGTACTCACTACTAAAGCAAAGTATGAGACATTAACACCTCTTGCGATTATCCACACCGTCATATGCGTGTGACACTGAGTAAAACAAAATAACTCCTAATAGTGATAGTTAACCAGGTCTTCAACCATCCACCTCGACTGCTGGTAACTAGATAACCCAAGACTTCAACTCAAATTCTTAAGCCCGAGCAAGTTATCAAATAAGAACGCGCCTTTGTGAATGTCAACTTCAACCTCAAATAAGTGATAAATGAGTAACTTCGAAGTAATCAACTTGTGTCAAATGTCCAACACGTGAATAAACATACAATCGGATGAACATTGACCCACTGAATGAACCAGAGCAAATGATTCCTCAACATCAATGCATTCTTCCTTAAGGAATACATGTAGAAGCTGATCTGGAAGATTTACCAAAAACATGTCTTCTAGCGGATGAGGTAGTCATTTTCCTTAATGTTCATGTGGTTGATTTATAGCATGCACAATGAGAGGAACAATAATCCGTGAAGATTTGGCAGAGGAATACCAAAGAGCGGATCATTATTCATGAACTATAATCCATGAAGATTTGGCAAAGGAATACCAAAGAGCGGATCATTATTCAGTAGTGCAACTACAATATCATGATAGTCATTATCAACGCCTTGTGAAGTAACTGGAGATAAGGTTTCTTGAGAATTCTAAGAAGTACTTCTTAGATGGTGAACCAGTTGAGTCAGTAGAAATCGGAGCATGAGCTTCAGAAGCTGGATGATCAACATTCGTCGGAGGTTGGAAGTACTCATCAAATACATCTTTGAAAAACAATGAATCCCAAACAATGAATCCCAGTTATCCTTAGTAAGTGAAGCATTAGGCGTTGGAGGAGAGTCATCAAAAATCAAACAATGAATCATTGCTAAAGAATATGAGCAAGTCTAATTGGGGATTAAATTTGGCTTTTCAATCTCCCACAATTAGTGCTCTCCCCTAAACTGACGAAGATTTTCAAGTGTTCTTCTCAGCCCGGATTAAGAAGAAGTCTTTAGATCATCAAATGCAATTCGTCTTTAGCATTCTAACATTAAATAGAAAATGTAGAACAGAATGAAGACTCGACCTTCTTCAAGATTGTCCGAATGGGGAAATAGACAGTTAACATCTTCTTCACACCAAAGGCATTCCCGTTAACTTGTAAATAGCAAATCCCCTTAATTTAAAATCCCTCCCAATCAAACAAGAACAGAAAAGATGTTCATCAAGGAAATCATCAATCAGCCCGCAATGAACACACGAAATGGTAACACCAAGCAAACAATCACATCAAACAAGAATAAAAGGTTGTTCAGAATCATCATGTTGATGTGCCCGTGAAGCATTAACCGAAAGCACTTTGTCGTTAAACTCATATAAGCTTGTGAAGATGTCAACCAATGGCTCTAAGAAGAAACTACATGTGAAGATGATCCGATAAGAAGAAGCTCGGTTCTTACATGAGTTAGGAGCCGTTTGACCATATATTCTCAAATATCAATCAACCATGCAAAAAAAAATTCACACTTCTTCTCCCCCTCAAGAATTGCATACGGAGATGCCATTATTGATTAAACAAGTGATTATCATCCAAATGTATTCTATTCACACTTCTCCCTCGCAAAACTAGCACATGATGTCGCCATCTTCATTATATTGATCAAGTGGAATAAGAGAACAATAAACAGTAGTCCGGTTCACTTGATGACTGAAAGTGCATGGAAAAGGTATGAAGCATGTTGATGAGAATGGTCATAAATAAGAAGATTTCTCTTCTTCCGAAGATAATGCGCACTGAAGCGTACACATTTCTTTTCTTTAGAGTACGAGGCATGAACTGATGTGTTCATACGTCATAATGATTGATAACGCTACACGCGTTGTTCGGGGTCAAAGGAACTTCCTTTTCTTCGAGCAAGTTTTATAACACCCTAGGCAATGAACCTAATCGTTGCAGTGTAGTATTAGGGTAAGCCACAGGTATTGATATCGTTCTTTAGAGGAATAGGAATGCTAGTGAGAAATAACTACGCCAAGGTTGGGGTTGAGGAAGATTATTTTCTATCTTTTTATATTTTTAAGAAAAGGAAAGGTACGAATCTCAGGGTTTGGATTTGGGGGTTGGTATTTCTACCGATTACTCTACTTATCTAATTATCTAATCTAAGGTGTATGTAGTCTATGTCTAATTATTGTGTGCTCGTATGATAGTTTAAAGATTTGTTTACTTAGGTTTTATTACTCCTTAATTATCTCCTATTGATGGTTGAATTGTCACGTCCTTATTCTTAATCGCGTTGTGTGTCTAAACTCGTAGGGTATGCGTTTGTACCTAACTCTTTGAAACTACCAAAGGGTCTCGTCTACAAAATCTCTAGGAATTATAAACTCTAACTCTAAGGTACTCTTTGGATGGTTTAGCCTACAACTACTCTAGGTGTTATAGTCTCAGGTTCACAAAGATTAATCAAGCATTAACTACATAACGAATGACCTATCGCATTACTAGATCATTAACAATTAAGATAAGAGACAACCAATCAATATTCAATAGTTAAGTTTCATATTCCCTAAGCAAACACACAAGTAAATTAGCCGGACATGGAGAACATGCAAGCATACACACAAATAATTGAAGACATAATTGAATTAATGAAGTAAAACACTTATCTTGATGTACGATAGGGTTTGGAACCCTAAAATACTGTACAAGATAGCCTTGGTTCGGTTTAGGTTTTTACTCCAAAAGACTACACACTGAAAACTAAAATATTCGGATTCTATATATAAGATTACAATCGCGACGGCGTCACTTTATGAATTGTGACGCCGTCGGGTCGCCGTTATTATGGTTTCGTCTTGGCCACGTTAGTCTTGCGACAACATCACCTTATGCTTGTGACGCCGTCCCCTTCAGTCTCTGACGCCGTCTGGATCAAATATAGGCCGTCTGAGTTGTGACGACCTACTCTTTTAAAGCCTGACACCGTCACTTGAAAATAAGCAATTTGGCTACTGAGCCATCACAAAAGTGATGCGACGGCGTCACAGATAACACCTGACGCCGTCCCCTTGTATTTCAGCAGCTTGAGTGTCTCAATTCTTGACTTTGGCCATTTTCTTCGTATATCCGTGCCTTTTCGTCCAAATAAGTGCCATTCCAGCAATTTTCCTTCAAGAGACCTAAAAAGTGAAAAGGAACGATATTAAGTAATAACGGATACAAAAGTGATCAAATAAGGGCTTAAGCGACCCCTAAAAAAGGTACATTTTAAAACCTTATCAAATATCCCTACACTTGGTATTTGCTTGTCCTCAAGCAAATGTGCTTTTAGCCAATTAATTTATAAGTTAGGGGTCATGAAGCATTGGTTTAAAACAATCCACAACACATATAAGCCCCACAAAAGTCATAACAAGCACGAAAATTATATACTAGCACCTCACATGGGGTGTTTGGATACTCACATCTCTCGGGTGTATATGAAATATAACAAGTTAGAAATGGAAGATAAACACTCATTAACCGGTCCTAGTACATAGATTACCATAGGCTTGAGAATAGATCAAACCTCCATCGCTTTGGCGTAAGCACCTAGGAAAGACTATCAAAGAGGTCTTTTAAAGGGTTTTAATGTTAGGCTTACGGTAGGGAAACAAAGGGTTTGGTGGGATAGGCTATTTAGTGGTGGAAAGTCAAAAATCTTTATGTTACAAGCATACGAAGAATGGCGTTGCTAAGCCAAGACTCGACACTCTAAACTCTAGATAACTGAAACAAACAAACATAAATTTAAAATTAGATGTCGGATGGTAGCCCGTTTTTTTTTTTTTTTTTTTTTAATTGAACACTCTATTTATTTTTCTTTTCTCTTTTTCTATTTTTTTTGATTTTTTTTTTCATACACTTTTACTCTACCATCCTCTACGGTAACATCAAAATGATAGGGATTTATAGGCACATCCCTACACTTGAGTTTTTATTACTCTAACACTAATTTGACCCGAATTGAAAAGATCAAAACACTTGGAGTACATTATTACGCAAATAAAGGGAATTTGAATTTAACGTTCCCTTCCCATCATTTCATAAACTTTAACTTTTCCCATGAGTCCCAATCGTCCCAAAACCGTGTACAAAGGATATGACTCGACTTAGCAACTTATGCAAGCAATTAGATAATTGAACTAAGGGTTTAGTGTGATAACAATAATGCACTAAAAGTGAGTGCATACAAGGTAGGCTAAGGCGATTTGGGTGTACATTTGGGGGTGGGGTCTAAACAATGCTCTTCAATGATATTCCGGAAAACCGAAACATCACGAGAACCGCGAAAAGGATAGGCTCTGAGGGGTTAACTAGGGGTATCGTGTACTAAAAATGAGTACAACGCAAAGGTGTGGGGGAATTACTCAACCGATGTGGAAGAAGTAATTATATTACGGGTATCAAACAAGGGTTATCCTAATGCCTCTTATCATTTAGTTATTCCTAACTTCACAAGTGTAGTCTTACTAGCGATCTCGGGATGCATCACAAAACAAGTTCTAGAATCTAATATACTACCAGTTCACACACTAAGCATTAGAGATGAATGCTTTAATTCCGACTAATCTAAGGGCGATCCTCACATTTTGGGTGGAATTTAAGTGGTAAAGGGTTTTTGTGCTAGTCATATAACTTCCTATCCGTGAGACGCTTTTGTTAAGACTAATGGCCCACTCCTATATATCATGAAAAATTTTAAATTTGGTGCCAAAATTACCCTAACCGAAAATTTCTCATGGTTTATTACACAAATACAATTGGACAAATCAAATAATCAAGGATAAGCATAGTTTCAAAGTTCCCGTTTTATTTTCCCTCCCTACACTTAAACTGAACATTGTCCCCAATGTTCCCCGAAAGTATCAAAGTTATGATAATAGAAGGTAATTAAAAACGAAAGAAACTAATACTCCCCTGATTAGCTTGTTAGGATCCGTGTAAAGTGGTGGTTAAATCCTTTCCAAGAAGAATGTATGCGTGAAAAGCTCCTTCCAATCTTATGTATCTTCTTCTTAGTAAATTAATCCTGCACACTTGAAGAAAACAAACGAAACCTTCGTGTAAAATCGGCGGTAATAATATATATAAGACTCTATTAAACTAGGATATAATGCTTGTGGAATGGATGTTTAAAGAATTTCTAGAAAATTAAGACCTGGAAAATTCCAAAAATTTATAAGTAGCTCAGAAAACGAGAACAAAGTAATCTGTTGTTTTTACTCCTTCCTGACGCCATCAGGTTGCGATCCTGACGCCGTCAGGTTATCCTGACAAAAACTGGTCTGCGATTTTCTGGAAAAAATTCTGGAAAATTTACATCTTTAGAATCTGGAAAAATTTCTGCAAAACATCCATTATGACTCGATACAAGCATTTGACTCGAATAAACACACATATATATCTTTTAATTAATTGAAATTCTCATGTTTACGTTTCTTTTGAAAACGTGTGTAATCCTCCCTACACTTATCCTTTATGTAAAATACCTTTATATGCAATTAAGACGAGGTTAAAAACAAAATAAAGCATTTTTACAAATTTAAACATGAGAATAAACAATCAATAAAAGATACATGACACTAACAAGTAAACAATTAAGCATGGGTTGCCTCCCACGAAGCGCTTTCTTTATTTATGAGTCTTGTAGCTAGACTCATAGTCGTGCCCTTACGTGACTTCATTACCGTCATCTCCTTCCTCATGACGCTCTCTATTGGGGGATTCCATGTTGTAAAAGTGCCCTATGATGCACCTTTCTAAAAGGTCGTCCTCTCCCCAATCGGTCCTATATTTTGGTCCTAAGTTTAAGCAATCCTTATAGAATCCGGAAATCTTGGCCATAACATAATCTACCCCTTTTTCCTTATCCTCATTATTCCTATAATAGACCGATAGTTTAAGTTCCTTTTCATCATTGGAGAGTGATAAAAACTTCTCAATCTTAAACGGCATTTGGTAAGCTACATTATCGGTCTCATCCTTGAATCGCACTATTCCTAATAAGGGATCATAAGTCATCCCGGTGCTTTCTATGAAAGGTTTCCCTAGAATAACATGGGACAAGCTAGGATCTATGGCCGTACTAATATCATCCACTATTATGAAATCCGTAGGAAACGTGAAACTACCTACATAAACGGGCAATCCCTTAACTCTACCAAGAAAATTGCAACTAATCCTAGGATTATCGGGGTCTTGCCTAGTTGGGATAGGCTTCTTCATTACCCAATTGTAGTAGGTGCTAGTCATTATGTTGATTGGGGACTTGCGATCAATGTAGGCCTTTGCCACGAAAAGGTGTCCTATGCAACATGGTATGTTAAGATTCCAAGGGTTCCCAGACTTGATTCTAGGGCTTTTCCTAACATACATGTTACGGAGGTCACGCACTAAGTGAGGGTGGCGAGATGGCTCTTTTTCCGTAGGAAATTTATTGAAATAGTCATTGTCTACTTCATTTACTTCCTCGGTTGTTTCATTCGTCGGTGTTTCCTTAACCTCAAATATCATCTCATGGTTTGCTTCGTCATTTGTTCTATTAGGTTTCACTAAGGCGATGGTATTGACGAATTGAACGTGCTTAGCTAACTTACTTGGGTCCTTAATCTCTACACCGGAAGTTTCGGGAGTTGAGATAGCATTAACCTTCCTATCACTATTGGTCATTGCTTTCAAAAGGTTATATATCTTCCTATCCATTTTGGCTTGTTGTTGGTTAAAGTGGTCCGAGAGCCTAGCTATTTGGGCTTCTTGGGATGCGACTAGGTTTTGCAACATCCCTTCAATGTTTTGTTGGTTAGGGTCGTGAGATGGGGGCCATAAGAAATCATTGGAAGTGAATTCTTTTGTTTGCCCCCAATAGAAGTCGGGCTTGCCCTTCCATGCTTCTCGGGCGTCATTAAAAGTCCTAGGTCCGGGTGTTGTAGGGAATCTTCCTCCCGTTCCATTAATACGCGAGGATGCGTAGTCAACGGAAGCATGTTCGGGGAATCAGGTGCAAGTGCGCGTGTTATGAGGATCACTACACGGCTCACACGAGGAAGAAACTTTGTTCACATGGCGTGAAGACTTAGGATTTTCATAGGAACTCATTAGGAATTTAACTTGATCTTCAAGTTCGAGCATCCTACGGTCAGAAGGTGGTGGGTCAACGGTGAGATCACTAAGTTTTCCACCGGCCGCTTGCTCAATGGATCGCTTGGTGGGGAAGTTGACATGATCATAAAAGAGTTGGACTTGGAGCCAAAGATCAATGCCGTGATGAGGGACTTTATGAAGTAAGTCCTTGAATCGAGTCCATGCTTCATAGAGAGATTCACCTTGACGTTGTTGGAACATCAAGATGTCATTCCTAAGCTTAGTGGTTCTCCTCGGTAGGAAAAATTGAGTAAGGAAGCGAGAGGTGAGATCATCCCAACTTGAGATGGAGCCGGCGGGAAGTCTCTCAAGCCAATTACTAGCTTGGTCCCGTAGAGAGAATTGGAAGAGACGCAGATGCGTGGTTTCTCGAGTAATAGCATCAAGGTCGATGGAATCGACAATTTTAAGGAAATCCTTAAGATGCTAATTAGGATCTTCGGAACGAAGTCCATGGAATGCACATCCATTTTGCACCAACCGGATGGTGTCGGATCGCAGGGCCATAGTTTAGGCTTGATCGGGAAGCTCAATGGTGTTCCTATAGCCTAGGTGGCTTGGTCTCGAGTATTCACCAAGAGTACGGGCTCTTGGCGGGTCATTTGGTGGTAGGTTGATGAATGGTGGTTGGTTATCACCTTCCATGATGAAAAGTGATTGGGTTACGAACAAAGGTCACGAAGAAGGGGGATAGACTATGAGGAAGCTAAAAATTGAGAAAAAATTTTAATTGATAGGAATCAAGCAAAGAAACCTAAACGAGGTGGACTACTAACTAGCTATTCTATTCCCTGGCAGCGGCGCCAAAAACTTGATAATGCTACACGCGTCGTTCGGAGTCAAAGGAACTTCCTTTTCTTCGAGCAAGTTTTATAACACCCTAGGCAGTGAACCTAATCGTTGTAGTGTAGTATTAGGGTAAGCCACGGGTATTGATATAGTTCTTTAGGGGAATAGGAATGCTAGTGAGAAGTTACTACGCTAAGGTTGGGGTTAAGGAAGATTATTTTTTATCTTTTTATATTTTTAAGAAAAGGAAAGGTACGAATCTCGGGGTTTGGATTTGGGGGTTGGAATTTCTACCGATTACTCTACTTATCTAATTATCTAATCTAAGGTGTATGTAGTCTATGTCTAATTATTGTGTGCTCGTATGATAGTTTAAAGATGTGTTTACTTAGGTTTTATTACTCCTTAATTATCTCCTATTGATGGTTGAATTGTCACGTCCTTATTCTTAATCGCGTTGTGTGTCTAAACTCGTAGGGTATGCGTTTGTCCCTAACTCTTTGAAACTACCAAAGGGTCTCGTCTACAAAATCTCTAGGAATTATAAACTCTAACTCTAAGGTACTCTTTGGATGGTTTAGCCTACAACTACTCTAGGTGTTTTAGTCTAAGGTTCACAAAGATTAATCAAGCATTAACTACACAACGAATAACCTATTGTATTACTAGATCATTAAAAATTAAGATAAGAGACAACCAATCAATATTCAATTGTTAAGTTTCATATTCCCTAAGCAAACACACAAGTAAATTAGCCGGACATGGAGAACATGCAAGCATACACACAAATAATTGAAGACATAATTGAATTAATGAAGTAAAACACTTATCTTGATGTAAGATAGGGTTTGGAACCCTAAAATACTATACAAGACAACCTTGGTTCGGTTTAGGTTTTTACTCCAAAAGACTACACACTGAAAACTAAAAAATTCGGATTCTATATATAAGATTACAATCGCGACGGCATCACTTTATGAATTGTGACGCCTTCGGGTCTCCGTTATTAGGGTTTCGTCTTGGCCACGTTAGTCTTGCGACGGCGTTACCTTATGCTTGTGACGCGTTCCCCTTCAGTCTCTGACGCCGTCTGGATCAAATCTAGGCCGTCTAAGTTGCGACGACCTACTCTTTTAAAGCCTGACACCGTCACTTGAAAATAAGCAATTTGGCTACTGAGCCGTCACAAAAGTGATGCGACTGCGTCACAAATAACACCTGATGCTGTCCCCTTGTATTTCAGCAGCTTGAGTGTCTCGATTCTTAACTTTGGCCATTTTCTTCATATATTCGCGCCTTTTCGTCCAAATAAGTGCCATTCCAGCAATTTGCCTTCAAGAGACCTAAAAAGTGAAAAGGAGCGATATTAAGTAATAACGGATACAAAAGTGATCAAATAAGGGCTTAAACGAACCCTCAAAAAGGTACATTTTAAAACCTTATCAATGATGAAGTATGAGGTCTGAACTGATGTGAACAGATGTCATTGCCGAAAGAATATCAAGATTGAGTTACTTGAACCCGTGAGTTATGAGATATCAATCCATTTGTAATCCATACTATAAGCCAGTCCATGTAGTGAAGGATCAAAGTATCTGCAACTGAGTAAGGACTACCTGCACTAATATTACACACTTGCTTGCATATATTTTGGTTAGTGACATTAGTATCCAAACCCTTTGGGGTTTCACGGTCAACCTTGATTTTGTCATCGATAAACAGCTTTCCGATAGGTATCCACCTAAGTCCAGCATCCTTAAACATTCTACCAGACGGTATCCAACTATAGCTAGGTCTAGGATTGTTAGGCTTCTTATGCATGGTGGAAGACTTATCCTTATTCCTAGTTTCCAAAGATTTAGTAGTTGGTAACCATCTAGGTGAGGCTTTTGGTTTTATTTGCTTCATATGCACTGTGGATGACTTAGTGTAAATCCTAGACTTAATAGGTTGTACCATTGCATGAGCATTTACTTTCTTCAGGGATTTTATGAAACATTTATCATGATTAGCATTAAAGATACATTTCAGACACTTTGAGCAAACAGCTTGTTTGGATTTAGAAATAGATCTAGATTTCTTAGAGTGATCTGCTATGGGAATAGCTTTAATCGAAACGCAACTACTCTTAGATGTAAGCCAATCCCTAGTCTTTAGATTAGTGGTCCTAGGTAATGGTTTAGAACTACTAGCAGTGCCTTGATATCTCGAAGAATTCATAACCCTAGGTCTTGCACCTAAAATTCCGTCTTTGTGATTCTGTGCCTTCTTTCTAGCCATTTCTAGATAAGAGTTCTTATACAAATCATTCATATCAATTTTCCTAGGCAAGTGAGGTGAAGTGACTGGTTTAATCAAAACTTGTTTCGCATCAACTTGGGAGGCAAACCGCGTTTTTGAAAATTTTGGTCGTTCAGATCTAAACGCATTTGGTTGTCTAATAACTGGTTTCCCCAAGATTGATGGTTTTGAAAACTTAGTGTTCACACTATTCCCTGTTGTTTTTTTGAGCTCATTTTTTAAAGCAACAATAGCGAAACTCTTTTCCTGAAGTTGAGCTTTGAGATCATCAATTTTTGCTATCAAAGAGTTTGTTTGTTCTATTGACTTAGTTCTAGCTTCTTTGACAGAGTCACTTAGTTCTATGTGATGCTTTCTCAAAGACTCATTTTCTTTTAGTAATTTGGCCACACAAACTGCTAATTCATCATTTCTCATTTGAATATCATCAATAGTATTAACATCAGAATTACTTGTAACCAAATTACTTTTCACATGCATATTAGAAATATGTTTCTTCAAATTGTTGATAGTTGACTCTTTGTCTTGAAGCTGAGCTTTCAAAGTGTTAATTTCAAAAAGTTCACGGAATTCAAGAAGTTCCGGATGTTTACATGGTTTGTTAAGTTGAAAGCTTTCTTCTTTACTCTGTATTGCAATTTCAAGAGAAATGCAATGTTTTTCAAGTTTTGAGAATTTGTTTGAAAGTTCATCAAAAGCCTTTTTATCTACAATATCATTATTTTTGAAACACTTTATCTCAGACTCAGCTTCAGTAACCGAACATGTATCAAGAACATGTTCTGTGATGTGATCAGTTTGCACAAGAGTAATTTCATATGACACATGTTCATTTATCGGTCTGACATCTGCATCCTCATCATGTGTAGCAAGAATCACTGAACTACTGGCTGTGTCAAACTTATCTGTATCTGAACCTCTGTGTTCACCTCCAACTGATCCATCATGTGATGCTTTACCCGACTCAACACTACAATCTTTTGATTGTGCCTGACATTCATCCCCCTTTCTGATTACTGCATCCACTTCTTGTGTGATAGGAGTTACTGAACTGCTGGTTACATCATTCTTTGTTGTCTCTGTTATTCTACATTCAGCAACATACGATCTTTCAACTGAAACATTACTCGACTCATCACAACAATCTGTCAACTGAACCAGACTATCATCTATATTTTCTTCTTTTTGAGTAACTTCCTCAATATACTTATCCACATTATCCATGAGATGGATAAGTGTCTCTATGAACACGCTAATTTCCATTCCAGTGTGTCTCTTGAAAGACATTTCAGTCATGTCTTGATCATAATCTGATGTAAATTCCCCACTGATGAATGACTGAAATTGGTTGTGGATCACTTGAAGTGCAGCACTGAAACTATCCTTTTAAACCTTTTCTTTGACAAGTTGTTGTTCCAATTGTTCTAAGTTCAATAGTAATGTTCCCGTTAATGTGGATAAATCTTGACGGAAAAGAGCATTGCACGTTCGTTCCATACCAAAAGGTAGAAGTAACATGAGGTGTGAGTGAAGTTGTTGATAGGGTATAATGCAACATTCCTTTTTCATGGCATTTTGTAGCATTAGCAGGTGCAATTCATTCTCATTGTACTCAGAACATGAAGATCTCACGTCCTCATTGATTAATTCAAACATCTTTAACCGTTCAGTGTAGCATACATTATCATTGTTCTCCACATCATCATACAATTTAAGTACCTCCAAAATTACTGGGTCAGTAGAGTAAGACATGATGTTGTAGTATACACGAGATTTTACAAGTCTATGATTAAAACCGAGAAATAGATTCTTTCGCGGGATTTTACAAAATCAAGAAGAAACCGTGATATAGTGACCAATAGAACGTGTTAAGATAGCTGATGGATCGAAAAAATGATAGAAAATTGTGTGTTGGGTCTTATGATTGTTTGTAGGATTAGCAAAGATATTGTTTGGTTGTGATTTGGGTTGGTTGTTGCACGATTTTATGGAGAAATTTAGGTCTAAAAACTTAAAAACCTCAATAACTTCTGTTCAGAGCGGATTTAGGCCTCGAAGGTTAGTTAATTTGGCGTGCCATTCTCCTCGTTCTCACGGTCGTTTTGATGGTAGAACGCTGAAAACGGAGTTACGGTTCAAAAGTTATGGCCGTCTGAAGTTTTTTCGGGAAAAGTCAACAAGTCGCTAGGAATTATGAAGACAAGTCGCTAAGCACCAAGTCGCTAAGAATTATGAAATCAAGTCGCTAAGCACCAATTCGCTAAGAATTATGACAACAAGTCGCTAAGCACCAAGTCTCTAGACACAGTTAAGTTGCTAAAGAACAACTCGCTAAGATCCAAGTCGCTAGTATCAAGTCGCTAAGAATTTACACTACAACTCGCTAACAATTTCTGAAGCAAGTCGCTAGCCTCACCAAGTCGCTAGCCGTAGTGGAGAATCCACTAACTTGTACTATTTGTTGGCTTGTCTCAATAGACAAGTCGCTAGGCTCAAGTCGCTAACAACTAACACTGTAACTCGCTAACTTTTACTGAAGCAAGTCGCTACGATGAAAAACACTACGAGAGCCAAGTCGCTAGCAAGAAAAACTTTAAAAACACACTTTTCAATCCAAAACAAGCCCAACCACGGTGATTCAAGCTTTCCAAATCCAAACCCAAGCACTTACAATGATTCTAAACACAAAAGTACACCGAAAATTCAAACTTTAACACAAGAAATGATCCAAATGATGCAAAAACCACAAAAATTTTCAAACTCAAAAACATTCTAAAACCACTAGAAATCCAATGATAAGTAAGAGAGATGATCAAACCATGGCTCTTGATACCAATTGTTATATATTGGATTTCACAAACACATCATATCATTATAAATGGGGCGTATGGTTTAAGAGTTTAGAGAGAGAAAGTGGGATGGGAGCCTTTCTAGAGAGAGAAAGTGAAAGAAAGCTTAGAAGGTTAGATTAAGAATGAAAGGTCCAACCCTCTACCTTGGGAGGTAGAGGGTGTTTATAGTTACAAACTAAACGTCCTCCTGTCGGACTGTGGATCAGGCATACAGTGGGTAAAGACCCGTCCTTCCTCCACAGTGTTACTCTAAACTATTCTACGCTACAAACTAACTAATAAACTACTAAATAACGTAAATAACTACAAGTCTACGAGCTAACATATGCTAGACTATAATTGGGGTGACCGACACTTTAACATGGAATTTCTAATTCCTAACAGTGTACCTCAGCGACTCATCTGAACTGTAGGTGTACTTTAGTACATCGCGTTATCTCACTTGTGGGACTCCAATTCAGGAACAACCTTTGTGAGAATTAGAGTCGTGTTTGCACACTATGCTGTTAACACACTCGAAGTTCAAACTTGTAAGTGTTGGATTATTTCTAACCCATGTTTTATGTTTTCTTCTTATGGAAGCTTGCGGGTGGAAAAAATCGTGCAGATTCTCCACATGCTCATACCAACAACAACACTAATTGAAGTTCTCTCAAAAGGCAACACAAAGTCAGAATGATTCTTCGTCAAAGTCAAAGAATCTACAAAGTTTAAAGACTAAGAGAACTACATCAGTATTGAAATCCAATGTTAAAGAGCGTGTGAGCATGTTGGAGAAAGACATGGAGATACTAGAGCAACGAAGCGGACCTGATGCAGATAACCACAACATACTATCACTACCACCACAAAGAACAAAGATCAAAGAACAAAGATAATGAAGACGTCAAAGCTAAAAAACTTCAAAGTAAACAAGATCCCTACACTGGGGAGATTGTTCGAATCAAGACACTTCTTCTCACAAGAAAGAAGAATGTCAGAAGACGTCAAAGCTACTATTACATCAGCACCTACAACGTTATCACTCAAATCATTAATCACCAACACTTAGGGGGAGGTTGTTGGAATCACTCCTAAACTAGATTACAAGTGTTAGTAATTAATATGTAATAGTTAGCTTAATTAGGCCTTTATGTTTGTTATTATGCTAAGGCTTATGTAGAAGGCCCATAAGCCTTGGCCCAAGCCTAATAAGGAAAGGAAGGGAATAGGAGTGTTACCCTAGCTCGCTCTCCTATAAATAGCCTTGTAAACCTTCATTTGAAGGTTGGTTGTTCACTTTTCTATTTCACTCTAAGCATAAACCTTTCATTGTTATTCATTCGTGTGTTTGGCTAAGTGTTCAACCGATCACTTCTTTCCTATTTCTTATATTGATGCTTGTGTTACATAAATGGGAACCTAACAACTACTGAATTCTAAGATAAAAGAAACATTTTTTAAGATGTTACATCACATTGTTCAAATTAAGGTCCTTGACCTTACCTCCCATTTCCCTCAAACTTCTCCTTCAAGACCCCTCAAGCTTCACCTTCAATCCCCTCAAGCTTCCATCTCATTTCTTCTTCTTCCCTATTAGAAAGTTGGCAATGCATTTAAACGTCCCCTTCATTTGTTGGAACTCTTGGGAAGCGCTTGGAATGTCCGGCAATTAGTCAATGTAAGATACGAGGTCGAGATGGTAGTTGCCTATGGGGTTGCTTCCTTCTCCCTCCGTCTCCTCGGATGAGTCCGTTGGTGGATGAACTCTTTTACCTTCAACCATGAACCTCGTCATTTTCTCATCGGAAAGAGGTACCATGACTTTGTTGTAGAAGAAGTGGTCATCCGTATAGGGAGAGGGTTCTAAGGCAAAGACAAAGTTAGCTAGGCGGGTAAGGAGCATAGCATATGGTATCACCATCTTATCCATCTTAGAAACGCTAGCCATCTGCTTGACCATGTAGTATGCGAGGTTAAAAGGAGTTGAGTTGACAAGGAAATAGATCATGTAAACTAGACATGCGTTTAAATGATCCTTGTTTCCAACCAACCAAAGGACACTCTCCCTAAGAACTTGTTCCCATTTCTTGTAGAAAGGGAACATGTCTGAAAGTTCCATTTGGAAGGGATCCCGAGTTGGAGAGGCTCTTTGAATGAAAACGGTATCTCTCGCCATGGCCGGTTCCGGGTGGGGTGTGAGATAAACCTCGTGATCATTGACCATGTCATGAAGCTTGGATAGTGACCATTCATTGGAATATATACATACTCTATGGTGAGGAATGTGAAGAATCCAAGCAAACTCAACAAGGGTTAAGGTGTAGATGTGCTCATTTATGATCCTAATGCTTTTGTAGAACTCAAGAACAAATACGGGGCATATTTGTTCGTGGATGTTGAGGAGACACTGAAAGTTGATTCTTGAGAAGAGCTCAGGAATGTCGGTATTATTGAGAAAGGATTGATCAACCACACAGCCTTCATGAAACAACCGCTTTTGTATCATTTTGAAAGTTTTTTGATCTTGAGGGTTAAGACCTTCCTTTCGGTGGTGCATTGGTATGTAATGAGCCGTATCTTGGTAATCTTGTTGTCTAACACTTGGCATGATTGATCCTAAACACCAAAACCACAATGTGGTGTTAATTAAGTGAATAGTTCCTTTTTGAGGTTCATTACATTTTTTGCTCAACACATCTCTTTTGAATTCATTATGAGTTCTAATTTGTATTAACAATGTTTGTTCTCAGATTAGTTATCTTAGAAAACAATGTGATAGCAAATTATGACAAACCTAATTGAATCAAAGTTCTTAAGATGTAAAAATTGTACTACTAGGAACTAGAGAATGGAAATTACAATGTAATGAAGACAATACTTACGCAAGTGATTGAATTCCTTGGATGATGAAGAAAGATCTCCTAGGAATAGTAATTCTGGGTTTATGTTCGTTTGTGAAAGAGTAAAGTGAGGAGTACAAGTGCACAGTGATCATCAAACACTTATTCTGTGTTACTGATGTTCCGGTTCCCACGGATCCCTTGCAAAAGGGATCCGGCTAGTTAAAACGTAGGGATTTGGCAGTTCAGCAGAGAAAACAGTTTGAGTGGGTTTGATAATTTTGACACGGGAGTTTTTGATTTTGATTTTTGTCAATGGTCTTGCTCTATATCTTAGGGTTTGTCTAAGGTTCAAGGTTTTGACGAGCCATTGTGTTTACAAAACACTTTTGATGAGTTTCCTGAGTAAGCCGCAAGTCGGGAAACTAAGAATCATGTTAAAATGCTATTTCATCATGATGTGGAAAGTTTCGAATGGAAAATATTGACATAGATTACTAATGCAGTGCCAATATTTCTATGTGAGAAGTGATGGAACAAAACTTTTGATTAGCCAAATTTCTTTTACGAGGTAAAGATGTATAATGACTAGTGTTAGGATTTAGAAAATCCAGGTATTAAAGAGTCGGTCACCTCAAGTACATGTAATCATTAGTATGCTCGTAGTCATAGTTATTTAAAGTTAAGTAGTATTTAGTTATGTAACACCGTGGAGGACGAACGGGTCTTTACCTACTGTATGCCTGATCCACAGCCCGATAGGTGGCGATTTATGTAATGACTATAAATACTCTCTACCTCCCAAGGTAGAGAGTTGGAGCTCATAATAAGATTTTTCTTTCTCTCACTAAAGTTCCCTAAACCTCTAACTTTCTCTCTCTAGAACTCATCTTGTACGCCTACTTTGGTTATGGTTTGATGTGTATGTGAAATCCAATATGTTACAAATGGTATCAAGAGCCATGGTTAGATCATCTCTTACATATCTTTGGATTTCTAGTGGTTTTTAGGTGGTTTTTGAGTTTGAGAAAGTTTAGTGGTTTTTGCATCATTTGGTTGATTTCTTGTGTTAAAGTTTGGATTTTGATTGTACTTTTGTGTTTAGGATCATCATAAGTGTTTAGGTTTTGATTTGGAAGGCTTGAATCATCGTGGTTGGGTTGTTTTTGGATTGAAAAGTGGTGTTTTTGAATTTTTTCATGCTAGCGACTTGAGTCACGGTGTTCTTTTCTTGGTAGCGACTTGCTTTGTAAGTCTGTAGCGAGTTGTAGTGTATCGTGGTAGCGACTTGGTGCTTAGCGACTTGCCTTTAGAGACAAGCCAACAAAAAGTACTGTTAGTGGATTCTCCACTACGGGTAGCGATTTGGTAAGGTAGCGACTTGCTTTTAATTTTGATAGCGACTTGTTCTTAAGTTTTGTAGCGATTTGGTGTTAGCGATTTGGACAAGTAGCGAGTTGCTATTTAGCGACTTGGTGCATAGCGACTTGCTGTCAAAATTCATAGCGATTTGGAACTTAGCGACTTGTCTTAGCAACTTGGTTTTTAGCGACTTGATTCAAGGAATCTTAGCGACTTGGTTAAATTTTGTTTGTAATACGGTTTTCTCTTGATTTAGTAAAATCCCGTGAAAGAATCTATTTCCCGGTTTAATCATAGAGTTATAAAATCCCGTGTAATCTTTAAACATGTCTACCAACGTACCTACAATCATCTCCACTGTTGCCGAGGATGTTCAAGCAGCTGGTTCAGATACCCGTCCACCCATGCTTGACAGAACTGACTACGACTCTTGGGCTCAAAGAATCAGACTGTACTGTCTTGGAAAGGAAAATGGGGTCAACATTCTCAAATCGATTGATGAAGGACCTTATCAGGTTGAGACTACAAGAGACATAATTGATACTGCTGCAGATGGAACTATGATTTTTGGATTGGACATGCCAAAGACGTATGATGAGCTCAGTGATAAGGAGAAAAAGAGATTCGATGCTGATATCAGGGCTTCTAACATCGTACTTCAAGGTCTTCCAAAAGATATCTACAAGCTTATCAATCACAACACCGAAGCCAAGGCAGTGTGGGATAATGTCAGGATGCTTCTGTCTGGTTCTGAATTAACTATGGAAGACAGAGAATCACAACTCTATGATGAGTTTGAGCACTTCAAGATGAAACCAGATGAGAGTGTCTATGAGTATTACGTGAGATTCCACAAGCTTGTTAATGACATGAGGAACATCAGAATGACCATGCCAAACATTCAGTTGAATTCTAAATTTGTGAACAACATGAATCCCGAATGGCACAAGTTTGTCACCTCTGTGAAGCTAACCAAAGGATTAAAGAATACAACCTATGAGCAACTCTATGCCTTCCTTCTTCAGAATGAGAGACATGCTATGTTTGAAAAAAGGATTCTTGATCAGTTCAAAACCAACCAGGGAGAGACAAGCTCATCAAATGATTCAACTGCCTTCTACCCAAACATTGGAATTACCACCAAAGCATCTCAAGTTATACCCATGGGTAATGGTAATCACAAACTCATTCCCGATCCTATGTTCAAACAAGCTGATGCTGATGCACACATGGGAAAATTCATTAATCAACTAGCTCTCCTGATTAGTCAAAACATGAACTCTCTTCCACACACCAACAACAATCTCAGAACTGCATCCAATCCACACAATCAAGCCACTGTCAGAGATGGGAAGGTTATGGTGCAGCCAGTTCAAGAAAGGCAGTACGAACAAGAAAGAGGTGGAGCTGGTAGAGGTTATGCTGAAAATCAGAATAGGGGAAGGAATGGAAACCAGGGTCAAGTAAAGCCAATCAAATGTTACAACTGTGGAGGTGAGGGACACATTGCAAGGAACTGCACATCGCCAAAACGCCCTCAGAATGCAGAGTACTTCAGGGATAAGATGTTGCTTGTGCAAGCTCAAGATAATGGTGCAGCTTTAGATGAAGAGGAGTTGTTGTTTTTGGCTGAGGGAAATGCTAAGACATATGATGCAGATGTGGATGAGAAACCAATTCAGGAGATAGGCCATAATCATCAGAATGCCTTTCAAGTAGCTGATTGTGATGCATACGACTCTGATGTTGATGATGAACCTACTGCACAAACCATTTTCATGGCTAGCATCTCTCCAATGGTCTCTCCTAAAGTCTCTTCATCACCACAAGCTGGTCCATCCAAAGAAAAAATCATTTATGAGGTACTAAAACTATACGATGATGCTGATGTGCAAAAGATGCATGACAAAGTACAATCAACTGAAACTATTGAGTTAAATATTGAAAATATGGGTAATATCAATGTTGTCCCATATGATCAATATGTGAAATAAAGTGAAAGTGAGGTCGTACCAAGTGATGCATCTTCTGCAGTCAACGATGACTATGTTTTTGATGAATACACTGCATGTGCACCTGATGATTCTGTTATCCCTGAACTTAATGCCTATAAAGAACGAGTTGCCATTTATGAACAACGTGCTAAGTTTGAGCTAACTACTCATGAGCAGGAGTTGGATAACCAAATGCGTACAATTATTAGAAAAAGTAATTTTAGAGAAGAAGTGTTAAAACAAGAGTTAAACTCCTTACAAGAAAAGCTTTCTAAAACTGCTAAGCAAAAACAAGAACTTCAAGAAAATGTTAAAGTGCTTAAG
Organism: Chrysanthemum seticuspe; assembly: GCA_019973895.1. Lineage (NCBI taxonomy): Eukaryota > Viridiplantae > Streptophyta > Magnoliopsida > Asterales > Asteraceae > Chrysanthemum > Chrysanthemum seticuspe. The sequence continues at coordinate 184,447,920 of BPTQ01000006.1, forward strand.
CAGGAATTTCATGCTAAGGAATCAAAACTTTTGAATGATTTTTCCAATCTAAAAACTTTGAAGAACAAGCTTGAAAATAAGTTGTACGTATAAGGGAATACCATTCAAACTGCTCACATGGTCACTAAGCATAGAGTGTTAAGCGATAAGCATAGTGTTCCCATTATAGATAAACCCAACCCTGAGTACGGTAAGATGGCAAAAGCAGCTCAAAATGTAATCTATGATGGCAATGAGATTATTAAACCTAGATAGAAACCTAGTTGCGTTGAGTGCACTGAGGAAGAAAGAAAATTAGATGATGCATCTAGGGAGAAAATGAATAAGAAGCTAGAAGATCCTGAATGTAAAAAGAATAACATCACGATCAAACCCCATGATTACAAGAAGGAAAACTGGATCTCCTTAAACAAATTTAAGACTCAAACGTTGTTAACACCTGAACAAGTTTTCTGGAAAAGGGACTTAGATAAGCAAAAAGCTGAAAATCTTGTTGAAACTAACCCTCCCCTTAGGAAAATGCCTGCAGCGACTGTGTATCCTCCAAATACACCAATGCATTTAGTTCCTAGAACTATTGCCACTAAAAGCAAGACCTTAATCAGTCAATATGTTATCTTTCAACTATTTGTTGATTTTGAGAAAACTTGTAAGAAAAGGATCACACCCACTGGGATAACTGAAGGGGAAAGGGGTTTTGAACAAACAAAAGAATGCTATTTAACTGAGGTCATGCCTTTCTTTAAACAACTAAAAGATCATTTTGAGAGTCTTAAAAAGGGGATAGATTCAGATATTAAAGGAATGGAAAAGGAATTTGATGCAATGATAGTTGAGGTTAGTGACTATGAGCGAGCATTAAAATATAATGAGATTGAGAGGAAAAACTTGCATACCTTGAATGAGAATCTTATTTATGAATGTATTGCTCAAGATGTGTTCTACACTGCTACGAACTGCTCCATTAATGCTTCTCAATTTCATGAACTATCTGTTGCTTTAAAAGTCTCCCATGATCGTGTCATTGAGCTTGAAATCAAAAACTCTAAATTAAGTGATAAAATTGAACAGGAGGATCACGATACTTTGGTAAAACATTTTTCTAAACTAGAAGTTGAACATTTTGATTTACAACTTAAATATCAACATCTCAAAGAAAATGTTAAAACCTCAAACATCAAGATATCCACGGATGTTCCAGAGTTTGATGCAGTTTTTGAAATAAACAAACGTGATGAACATATTCAAGCTCACTGTAACATGATCAGAAAGTTGAAAGCCCAAATTTCTCAGTTAAAGGGTGAAAAGAACAATGTGACTGGCTCCCAAATGCCTCCTCCTTTAGATTCTCGGAATTCTCAAAATTTTCATCTTCAAAATTTGGTTAATACTTTACAAAAGGAAAATGAGAGTTTTCTAGAAGAAAATGAAAAGGTTAAACATCATTTCAATGAGTTATTTGAGTCAATAAAAGTCACTCGTAACAAAAATAATGAAAAAATAACTTCGTTGCAAAAAGAAATTGAGAATCTGAAGAGTCAGGTAAAAGGGAAAATGCCAATGACTAATGGAGAGAATGGTGCTTCAAAGGTGCATGTTTGTAATAAATATGCTTTGTCTGTGAAATATGTTCCTCCTCATCTTAGGAATAACAAACTTGCTATTCAAACATATTTCTTACACCTTAAGGACAACCTAGAATGTCTTCGTGAGATTGTAGAAGAGGATAAGTTAGAGAAACCACTTGATAATGCAATTGGCCATGCATGCTTATATGCCAAACGATCTCAAGAACTTCTAGAATGCCTAATTACAATATGCCCCAAAACCTTAGGTGAACAAGTCAATCCATTGATACCTTGTTCCATGCCTAGTGCCAAGTATGCAACTCATTCAATGTCCAGTGTTAAGAAAGTGAACCTCAGTGTCCCTTCAAATAGTTCAAATCCCAGCACATCAAAACAGGAAAGGCAAAAAGTAGCAAAACCAACTAATGTTCCCGTTCACTCTACAGGAGTAATCAGTGACATTAAAGCTAGCAGGTCAAAGTCTCAAGGCAATACAAGGAATGATAGGACCTCGCAAGCTAAGAATGTGCATTGGAAGAAAGTAGAAGATCACCGTAGGGAGAATTTGAATAAAACGAATTGTGTTGATTCTAGTGTTAGCTTTAAGCGTATTGTATTTAATGCGAATTATACTAATTTTGGCAAAACATGTAATGATGATTGCGTGGTTTCTGTTACTAATCTTGAATGTGGTATGAATGATTTGTCTAATGCTGTCAAATGCCCAATTGAAATTATTAATGCAAAAAATCATGCTAAGAAGGCTAGAAGGCAAAAACGAAAGAAAGTTAGAAAACAGTGGAAACCCACAGGAAGAACATTTAGTAAGATAGGTTATCAATGGATACCTGTTGGCCATAAGGTTAATCAGACAATGCCCACTAGAAAATGGAGGCCTACTGGTAGAACTATTCCCTTAAGAAGTGAACATACTTTGAATAGGTCAAATACGGACACAAGTAATGCATCTATTCATAATGATTCCATTGCTTCTATTTCTGATATGGATGTTTCTATTTCTGATGTGGGTGTTCCAATCACTGTTACTAACCAAGTGGAACCCATTCTTGCATGGGGATCCCAATTATCCAGTTATCCATTCTTGTCTGTGTTCAACTGCAGATTGTTCAAATCGTTCTGTGGTACTTGGACTCAGGCTGTTCCAAGCATATGACTGGAGACCGGTCGCGGCTCATGAACTTCGTGAGTAAATTCATCGGGACTGTTAGATTCGGGAACGACCATTTTGGAGCAATTATGGGTTATGGTGATTATATAGTTGGCAAAAGTGTAATTTCTAGGGTATATTATGTGGAAGGTCTTGGTCATAATTTGTTCTCTGTTGGTCAATTCTGTGATTCTGATCTAGAGGTGGCCTTTAGAAAACATACTTGTTTCGTTAGAGAACTTGATGGTGTGGAATTATTAAGAGGTACTCGTGGTTCTAACCTATACACCATCTCTATCAAAGACATGATGAAGTCTTCTCCAATCTGCTTGTTGTCAAAGGCTTCTAAAACAAAGTCATGATTATGGCATCGTCGTCTCAATCACTTGAACTTCGGCACCATTAATAACGTTTCCAGAAAGGATCTTGTCAGAGGCTTACCTAGATTAAAATATGAAAAAGATCATCTTTGTTCAGCTTGCCAATTGGGTAAAAGCACGAAATATGCCCACAAACCAAAACCCACAAATTCAGTAATGGAAGTTCTTCATACCCTTCATATGGATCTGTGCGGACCAATGAGAGTGCAAACGATAAATGGGAAGAAATACATTCTAGTAGTTGTTGATGACTGATTGGTGCAAAACCGTCAAGTTTTTTCACGCAAGCTAGCCACTTGTGAATGACCAGCCGTAAGGAACTTAAAACAGTTCAAACACCAAATGCAATTTAGATCAGGAGAATACAGTGGATTCCCGGGTCGTTAAGTCCCACGGAGGATGAATGGTGTTTAACACAATCAGATGTCGAATAATCACTAAGGATAGTGATCAGTAAGGATTTTGAGTTATTTATACCTAAAGAAAAGCTTTGTAAATTACAGGGGCTTAAATGCAAATTAAAGGAAATTAAAAAGATAAATTCTATTAAATAAACGCTATCACTATTTGCAAAATGATGTTTTTGATTTTATGTTTTTATAAAACTTGAATTAAAAACTACGTGACGTACACAAGAAAATGTGAAACTGAAGCAGTATTAATCCTAAAAATATGAAAATGATATTTTTACAAACCTAATGATAAAAGAAAATTTTAAGAAAAAGAAAATTATTTTTATGACTATTTTTCTAATTATTATTAATTAAAAACTAATTTTAACTATTTAATAATAACCTAAATTACAAGAAAATAGGAAATAAAGCTAGAAAAATAAAATTATGACTTGGAAAAATCTAAAATAACAAAAGAGAATTTTCAAAACTATTTTTATATTTTTCTGATTATTTTTCTATTTTCTAGGAATTTTAAACTATTTAAAACTAATTAAATTACTAAAAATTACAAATTAAACTATGAAAAATCTGGAAAATTAATTTTTTTACTTTTTATATTTATCTTAACCTAAGAAAAATGAAAAATTATTTTTTTGGAACTTTTCTGAATTATTTGTATTAAATGCTAATTAAAAAGTACTAAAAATTGATTAAATTGAAGAAAAATAGAAAACTAACTTGGAAAAATCTGAAAAATTCAAGATAAGTCTAATTTAATATTCTAAAGCTGAGAAAAATAGAAAAAATAGTGGCTTATGCGGAAGAAATTGAAACTGCAATGTAAGTGCTATTGTAATAAGCACTTGGAATAAGCACAAGGTTCAAACTGGGCACCAATCTCTCACAGAAGCTTTAATAAGCTAAAAATACTCAAATGCAACTAATATCATTTATCTTAAACCACTGAAATGCAAATTACACAGATTTGGCTATATGAGCTTATGTGCTTAAAACAGTTTGAGGGCTCAACTTTGAGCTTAAGCACAAGCCAACCAATAAGCTGGAAATCAAAACCAGTTATTGAAATATATACTAGACCTAGCTAGGTGCTTGTAAAACAAAAATAAGACCAAGAGAAGCTCTGTTGAGCTCTGGACAAGCTCTGCAAGAACTTGAGAAAACTCAGCTTTGACTGAGTTTGTGAACAGGGCACATAAGCCCTGTTTGACAAGCTTATTTGAGGCTTATAGAAAATTTCTAAAATTCTACAAAAATGACAATAAGGAAATAGACCAGCTGAAGGTTTAAAACACCAAGTTTCACTAGGTTTGGCTCAGAAATGAGTTAATGAAAAATCCTCTTAGATAGGCTCAAAACCACTTTTTCAGTTTTGACTTTTGAAAGCAGTTTAGTATTGTTGACTTTTATGAGATTTGAGCTCAATTTGTTGACTGATTATGATATATTATGGTGAAATGGAACTACTGAAAGCTATTTCTATAAATTCTAAACACAAAACAAGTGTTTGATTTTACAAAAACTCCAACAGTTAAGCTATTAAGACAGTAGATGTGTGATTTTGACTTTTAAGGTTTAAAGGTGCAATATTATGACTGCAATGAGTTCAAATGAGATAAACAAGCATAAACCAACAAATTCTAACTACTGAATAACCTTCTAATACAGTTTCACCTACTGATCCAAACACACCTTTTTATAACTGTTTTGTAAATTTTAACTAGACTAACCACTGATTTAACTCTTTCAATCACTTAAACTAACTCTAATATCCTAATTACTACTAATTAAACATATTTAATGACCAAAGATTCAAATATAAGCACAATATTAAAACTGCATTAAAATTGAAAATGAGAATAAAAAGCTCACAAATGTCCAGCTAAGATTGCAGCTTAAACCAACCCATTACAACTATTCTAATCCAATTCCAACCCAAACACTGCTCTGCAACAACCCCATTCCATTTCCAACCTGCTTGAACCAAAATTCCACCAAGTTTGACTTTTGTTGACCTGGAACCAATATTGGTTGAATCTATTTCATAGGCTTATTAAAAGCTATATTAAGCTCAAATAAGCATATTTGAACTAAAATAAAGCTTCTTGGAGCTTAAACATAAGAGTTGGAAATTCAATTTTGAAACAGTGGACCATAGAGCATGAGATGTTAACACAATTTGAATTGGCACTTGAAAACAGTTGTAATACACTTAAATAACTTAGTTTGATATAATGCAACAAAAGATTTCAGCTTAGAGCTTAATTAAAGACATAAACATGAAAAACGACATACATATGAAAATAAAAATTAACTACTGGTTCTTCTCTCCTCCTTCTTCCTCTTTTTATATGCAAAATAGCTTTCCACATGTCTCTGAGCACATCCCACCTCTCAGCTTGGCCAATGGATGAGTTTGGAGCATTTTGGCCATTTGATCATTTTGGCGGGAAAGACTATATTTGACTGTAGGCTCTGATTTTTGCAGCTAGGGGGTGGCATTTATTGTAGTGGGTTGTGATGATGAGGGGTGGAGGGAAAGGTGAGTTGATGGGAGAGTGAGAGTTGCAGGCAACTTGGGGAAGACAGGTGGGAGGGATAAACAGGACAGGTGGGCGGGCTATGGGTATTGTTTGACTTTGGTTTGACTTGGGGTCCAAAATGGGGAGGTCAAAGGAAATGGCAGGGGCCAAATGTGTATAAGTGACAGGGGTCTAAAACAGTTTTGACAAGGCATGGCTTATTAATGATAGGGACCTTTTTGTAATTTCTGAAATTTGGAGGACCATTTCTGCCAATATACCAAAGTTTACACAAGGGTCACTTTTGACAAGTTTCAATAGTGCAAGGACTATTTTTGACATTTTCAAATTTCCAAGGACTAAACTTGACATTTTTGAAAGTTTAGGGACCTAAGTTGTAAATTTGCAATTTTTTTAAATCTCAAGGACTAATTTTGACAACTCATGAATCCCTAAGGACTTAAAATGACATTTTTCTTTATTTTGTTTTACCAGGGACTGTTTTTGACAACTTTTGAAACTTGGGGGACTAAAACTGCCAATTATGCAAACTTGATACGTTTTTCACCAGATTTTGATATTTTTGCATTTAAAACACATAAAACACTTATTTGTGATATTTTTATCATTTTGATGCATTTCTTAGTGTTTTTAGATGTTTTTGCAGTTTAAATGGTACAAAAATGATGAGTATTTAGACACTCATCAATCCCCCATACTAAGATATTGCTAGTCCCTAGCAATGTTTTGAGAAAAATTAATGGATTTCAATCTCTTTACCAAAAGCCATTACTTCTGGAGTAGCCAAATGTTTCAGTTCAAGTAAGAACCTTGGTACACCGATAACCATGTGATTTTGAGCAAACCACCAGCTTCCAACGGATTTGATTTGTCTTTACCAGAAGCCGTTTGCTTATGGACTAGCCAACTCTTAGATAATATATCTTTGGTGAGCATATTACCAATTATGGTTTTTCCACTGCCTTTACCACAAGCCATAAACTTGCGGGCTAGCCAACTCTTCACTTTTAAGGATATGGTGAGCTGAATACCATACAATTTTGGGCAAATTGCAAGCCGTCAACGGATTTGAGATATCTTTACCAAGAGCCGTTTGCTCCTGGATTAGCCAATCCTTTTGTTTATTAGACAAGGCGGACTGATAACCATAAGATGAGTAAGTGCAAAACACTTACTCCAAAAATAAAAATTTGGCCAAAAATGGGGGGATTAGGCGGTATAATTACATGATAAAATTCGTGAGAATTCCCCCCCACACTAGAAATGAATATTGCCCTCAATATTCAAAGTACCGGCGGTTATGCCGAAACATAGAACGTAAAAGGGAAATACTACGGCCATTATTTTAGCAAGATTTTTTTTTTTTTTTTTTTTTTTTTTTTTTTTTTTTTTTTTTTTTTTTTTTTTACAACAGCGGGGGGCAACTCCCCCACACTAGGGTGGTACACATGGGTGAAAACCCATGTAGCATGCTACTGTTTTTGATTCCCGAGTCGCTAGCTTGACTCGATCCCCGCATTCATTGGTTCATGGGGAAAGTTTGTAGATCCGGGACAACCACAGGAGGAATGTCCTCTCCAAAATAATGCTTCAATCGATGACCATTCACTTTAAAGTTTGGACCATCGGGTTGAGATAACTCAATGGTTCCATATGGAAATACTTTAGTGATGGTGAATGGTCCAGACCAGCGGGATTTGAGTTTCCCCGAGAAAATCTTCAATCTTGAATTGAAAAGAAAGACTCGATCACCAACGTTGAAAACGCGGTTTTTGATTTTTGAGTCATGAATCTTCTTTGTCTTTTCTTTATAGATCAAAGAGTTCTCGTATGCATGATCACGGAGTTCATTTAGTTCATTCATTTGAACTTTTCTGTGATCACCAGCTGTCTGAATATCGAAGTTTGCATGTTTCAAGGCCCAGTATGCCTTGTGCTCTAGCTTAATCGGCAGATGACATGCCTTTCCGTATACAAGCTTGTATGGAGTACACCCGATAGGTGTTTTATAAGCTGTACGGAAGGCCCAAAGTGCGTCATCTAGCTTATCTGACCAAGAGGCACGGTTTTCGCCAACCGTCCTCTCCAGAATTCTTTTAATCCCCCGGTTGGAAACTTCCACTTGCCCACTTGTTTGGGGGTGGTACGCAGTAGAGAGACGGTGAGTTACACCATAGTTTTGCATGACTCTATCAAACTGGTCATTGCATAAATGCGTACCACGATCACTGATTATAGCTCGTGGAGTTCCAAACCTAGCAAAAAGAGATTTTAAGAATTTCACAACAACTCGGGCATCGTTGGTAGGCAAAGCCTTAGCTTCAAACCATTTTGACAAATAGTCAACGGCCACGAGTATGTATTTGTTACCGCGAGAAGAAGGAAATGGCCCCATAAAGTCAATGCCCCAGATGTCAAAAATCTCACACACTTGAATGGCGTTTTGCGGCATTTCATTTCTTTGTGAGATATTCCCGTGACGTTGACAAGCGTCACAGGCTTTGACAAATTTGTGGGCATCCTTGTAAATCGTGGGCCAGTAGAATCCGGAATCAAACACCTTTTTGGCGGTGTAGTTTGGACTATGATGGCCCCCGGTGGGTCCAGCATGGCAAGCTTTGAGAATGTCAAGAGCTTCCTGTCCATAAACACATCGCCTGATGACTTGATCTGCACAGATTTTGAATAAGTAGGGGTCATCCCAGAAGTAATGTTTAACATCTTTGAAGAATTTGTTCTTCTGCTGGGTTGACATCCCTTTCACTATGAAGTTACCCGCATGGTAATTTGCAAAGTCAGCAAACCATGAGGTAGAAGAGTTTCCACGAAAAGAAACCGCATTGAGTGTCTCGAGAGGAAATGTTTCATTTATTTCCTTTTTCTCGAAAACATCCTGGTGAGGGTTTTCTAGACGGGACAGATGATCAGCAGCCAGGTTCTCAGCTCCTTTTTTTATCACGTATAATGATATCAAATTCTTGTAGGAGGAGAACCCAACGGAGCAATCTCGGCTTTGCATCTTGTTTTGCAAAGAGATATTTGAGAGCCGAGTGATCCGTATACACCACGCATTTGGTCAATATAAGGTATGGCCGAAATTTCTCAAACGCATACACCACAGCTAATAATTCTTTTTCTGTGGTGGTGTAATGAGTTTGAGCTTCAGTCATAGTCTTACTCGCGTAGTGGATAGGCTGAAAACGCTTAGCTCTACGTTGCCCTAGGACTGTACCGATAGCAAAATCACTTGCATCGCACATGAGCTCAAAAGGCAAGTCCCAGTCGGGAGCAACGAGAATGGGTGCTTCAGTAAGCTTTTTCTTTAATGTTTCAAAAGCTTCGATGCACTCGGGTGAGAAGATAAAAGGAGCATCTTTTTCAAGAAGATGGGTCATAGGCCGGGCGATTTTAGAAAAATCTTGTATGAATCTACGATAGAAACCGGCATGACCTAAAAAACTCCTAATACCTTTGACGGTAGTAGGATGAGGCAGTTTAGCAATAACATCGACTTTTGCTCTATCGACCTCAATCCTGTTTTTTGAAATCTTATGGCCAAGGACTATGCCTTGTTTGACCATAAAGTGGCTCTTCTCCCAATTTAGAAAAAGATTGGTGTCTTCACACCTTTTGAGCATTTTATCTAAATGGGAGAGACATGTCTGAAATGAGTCCCCAATGACCGAGAAGTCATCCATAAACACCTCCATTGTTTCCCCGATCATGTCGTGGAATATGGCCATCATACATCGTTGAAACGTGCCAGGAGCATTACATAAGCCAAAAGGCATACGTTTGTAGGCAAAAGTTCCGTATGGGCAGGTGAATGTGGTCTTTTCTTGATCCAGCGGATCAATGGGGATCTGAAAGTAACCCGAGAAACCATCAAGGAAACAATAGTATTCGTTCCCTGCTAATCTCTCAAGCATCTGATCCATGAAGGGTAGAGGAAAATGGTCTTTACGGGTGGCTTCGTTCAACTTACGGTAGTCAATACACAAACGCCATCCCGTAACCAATCGAGTTGGAATTAACTCGTTTTCTTCATTCGTGACAACAGTTATGCCACCTTTTTTTGGAACACAGTGAATTGGGCTAACCCAAGGACTATCTGAGATTGGGTAAATAAATCCTGCATCAAGAAGTTTGATAACCTCCTGTTTGATAACATCATGGATTTTTGGATTTACTCTTCTCTGATGTTGAACTGCTGGTTTGAAGTCATCCTCCATCAAGATTTTGTGAGTACAAAATTCAGGGTTGATACCCTTAATGTCGGAGAGTTTCCAAGCAATTGCTTGCTTGTGTGACTTCAAGATCTTTATGAGAGCAGCTTTTTCATCTTTACTCAAATCTCGAGCAATAATGATAGGCAATTTATCATCACCTTCAAGAAATGCATACTCAAGATGAGGTGGTAAGTCCTTAAGTTCGACTTCAGGAAATTCTTCAGTTTTCTCAACTGACTTGACTTCCTTGTTTTGAAGCTCGACAGGAGGGAGTGGAGGAGAAGTGTCCTGATTTAACAACTTCTCAAGAATAAGAATATCTCCCTCAGAATTAATCTCATGGTGATTAATCTCTTCTGGAATTGCATCACTAGTGTGAGGGGATGATGAGTGATCATCTTTAAGCAATTTCTCAATGAGAAGTATGTCCCCCTCGATGTCAATTGGAGCGTGATCAATTTCCCATGGAACAGAATCACTAGCCAAGTATGCTTCAATCTCTTCCAAGATGAAGTCGCTTCCCTCAAACGGAGTGAGAGAAGGAGTAGAATTGGCTATGATAGGTTGAGAAGATGTGGTGGGATCCCCACTCACAGAATTATGAGAATAACCAAGAACTTCTTGAGAGTACTCTTCAGAAGCAACATCAATGATATCTATTCGGTTAACCGACTCAGAATCATAGTTTGCGGAGTACCTCGAAGTTTGATCAAGGTTAAAGGTGACAGCTTCATTACCAACACGTAATGTGATTTCTTGCTCAAATACATCAATGAGAGCACGGCCCGTTCTCAGGAATCCTCTTCCAACAATGAGAGGAACCCGTGGATCAGCATCGAAATCAACAGCTACAAAGTCAGCTGGAAAATGGAACTTTCCTACTTTCACAAATACGTCCTCGGCAATTCCAAGAGGACGGGATATTGTACGATCTGCAAGCTCGAGAGTCATGCATGTAGGAGTAAGGTCCGGAAGAGAAAGTTTCTTCCATACTGAATGAGGCATCAGGTTTATGCTTGCACCAAGATCAGCTAAGGCAAAGCATTCAACCATTCCTGGGAATACACAAGGTAAGAGAAACTTTCCAGGATCTCTAAGCTTCTCGGGAAGCTTCTTCAAGATAACTGCAGAGCAGTTCTCGTTCAGAGGAGTTTTAGCCATTTCAAACAGTTTTTCCTTGTTGCTTAACATGTGTTTGAGAGTTGATGCAAACTTGGGCATCAACATGATAGCATCCGCAAAGCTTATGTCAAAATGTAGTTCTTGGAAAATTTGAAAAAATTTGTCCATTTGATTATTGGCTTTTTCGCGGAGCTTTTGCTCATTCAAACGTGATGGGTAAGGAATAGAAGATTTGGATTTGGTATTTTCAATGGGAGCTACAGGAGGTTCAAAAACAACTCCTGGATTGGATTTGGGTTTCGGGACAACCTGAGGATGGACATTGCTGGTACCTCCGTTATTAGTAGGAAGTTCCTTGTCCTTTGTAGCCTCAGGTTCACTTTCCACTACCTTCGGGAGAGAAGAAGAAGAGGTAGTAGGAATAGCGGGTCCATCATATGAAGTACCACTTCTGGTTGTGATCGCCTTTGCATCGCCCCTCGGATTAGCGATCGTGTTGCTAGGTAAAGTACCTGAGCCCGAGGGTCGATCATTTAAAGATTTCTTTAACTCAGCGATCTGACTGACCAACAACCTGTTTGTCTCCTCTTGAGACTTTATGAATTGCTTTAAAAGCTCATCAGATGTTGATACAGGAGGAGGTGGAGGGATAATTTGAGGTCGTATGTTCTGATTATAACCAAAATTCCCTTGATTAGGATTCATATTTCCCTGAAATTGATTCCCTCGATTGAAAGTGTTTTGATTAAGATTTCCTTGATGTTGGAAACCTTGATTTGGTCCGGGATAGAAATTACCTTGGTTTTGATAACCTTGGTTCATTCTAGGTTGGTTCTGATTCCGGTTAGGATTCTGGTTAAAACCGAGTGGTGCCTGATAAGTATTAGCTCGGTAGTTTGGTTCATTTTGAGGACGGTATTGATTACCTCCTTGATTTGAAGTACCGGCTATAGCATTGGCTTCAAAAGGACTACCATCGGTGGCAGTACAGTTGTAGTATGCATGAGGACCACCACAAGTAACACAAACTTCAACTTTCTTTACTTCACCATATGATGGTGTCTGTGTGAAAGTGACTTTCTTTTGGTTAGCAAGAACCAAAGCCTGAACAATATCTGTGAGTTTGTCAATCTTAGCATCGGTGCTAGATGTACTCACGGGAGATGAAGTAGAAGGTCCAGCATTAGACTGAGTCTGATATGTCTTTGTGCGGAAAGGACGGACCTGGGACTTGTTTTCAATGATTTGCAAGGCTTCTTTTGTGGTCTTGCTCAAGAAATTACCTCTCGCGGAGGCATTTAGAGAGTCTTGGTTAGTCTGGTTCAGACCATTGTAGAAAGTATCCATTTGCATTAACTCGGTAAAACCATGATGCGGACACTTACGGAGCAATTCTTTGTAACGATCCCACGCCTCCCCGAATGATTCATCAAATCTTTGAGAGAATTTCATTATCTCATTCTTAAGACTTGTAGTTCGGGATGGAGGATAGTATTCGTTAACAAACTTTGTGACTAGATCTTCCCATGTCTCAATGGAACGAGGGGGTTGTTTCTCAAGCCAATTCCGGGCTTGTCCCTCTATGGAAAATGGGAACAGAAGAAGCTTAATTGCTTCATGTGGGACATTCTTGTATTTGATGGTAGATGCAATCTTGTTAAACCATCGAATGTGTGCATGAGGATCATCCCGCTCAAAACCATAGAATTGGCTTTGGGTTACCAGATTAAGTAACCCAGTTTTGAGCTCAAAAGTATCAGCCACGATGGCTGGGACAACAATAGCATCTCCGTAACCCTCGATGGGTGCTTGGAGAAGCTCATTCATCGGCTTGTCTTCTGCCATTACGGCAGGGGGTGGTGGTGGTAGACGTTCCTCAGTCACGGCTGAAGGAGCAGAACGTCCTCTACGTCTACGAGGAATATTTGCAAGCTCAGAAAGTGGACTTGTAGAACTGGAAGAACGAGTGCGCATGCACTAAGTATAAAAATCAGTTTTCAAAACAAATGCGAGGCAAAACGACAAGTGAACTTAACCAATAATCACAAATGAAATGGCTTCTTTGAAAAAGGTACACCAAATCACAAGGACACAAAGGCAAGTTTTAAATCTGTTGTTCGGGAACTTATTATGGTCACACCCCCAGTTAGTAGGTGTACTGCCTTGATTTGCGGTGGTTGATTTTTATGTATATATTAAGTACCACTGAAAAGACGTAGGTATAGATTTGTGATGATGGTTTAAAAACTTTTGGACAATATTTTTGGTATCGTCTCGTTTAACCAAATCGTATTTCTTTAAGAATCACCTTAAAAGAAACACAAGCTAAAAAACGTTACGATTGTTTTGTTGTTTTATATTTTGTTTGGTGTTTTTAACACTTTAGGAAAAGTGTTAATGAACTTTTTGATTTTGTTATAACTTTACAAAAAAAACTGTTTACAAACGATGGTATATGTGCAAGTACGGGTCTGAAAATGCTTAGGACACGCTTACAGCCTCCCCGGCAGCGGCGCCAAAATTTGATTGGTGCTAAACCGTCAAGTTATCTCACGCAAGCTAGCCACTTGTGAATGACCAACCGTAAGAAACTTAAAACAGTCTGGAACCAATGCAATGAAG